>SSBG01000012.1:388787-448515 GCA_028220655.1 Shiraia bambusicola | reverse complement strand
AAAAAAAAAAAAAAAAAAAAAAAGGGGGGGGGGGGTTGTGGAATTAGAGCATAGATACCTAGGCAGGTAGGTACCTAGGTCACGACTCACGATTTGGTCTGGAACCTTTTCTGGGTGCAACTTTGATTCAGATTGGAAGGGGGGCAAGTACCTAACTAAAAGTTTGAACTGTATTACCTACGGAGTATACCAGTTGACTTTGCATTAATTACTACTTTCAAATGTATACATTTTCCTTTTTGTTCCTTGTGCGACAATGTGCTTCAGGAATACCTACCCGGGCGAGGCTTAACTATGTATAGGCATAATAGAATCTAGATTTGTAACAAGTCTGTTCGCCCCATGGTTCACGCACCTTGACTTGACGCACCTTGACTTGACGCACCTTGACTTGACGCACCTTGACTTGGCGCACATGACCCCAAAGTCTACTTCACCGTTGGCAAAACTTAGCTACCTCCTACCTATCTTGGAGTCTTGGGGCTCTGGAGAAAGGGATTATCTCAAAAAGGAAAATTCCGGCCATGCCGGGATGCTGCAACCCCTGGCCCATATCCAATTTCACGCCATTACTCCAGGAAATTGAATACCCATTACCAATCACTGTTCTCAGCCGCTTTCATTCAGACAGGCCATCAAAGTGGCTGGGTATCGTCAAAGGTTTCAACCCCTCGACCGAGCCCCGTTGTGCTCCTGTGTTGGAAGTAGTCAACTTCTTGCGCCAATTCTGCTTTACAAAGTCGAGGGTTCGCGCAAAGACTAGCTCCCTTTCTCTCTTCTCGTGTTTTGGGAGAACCATCTCTGGAAACTGTGTCCAGCCGTGCCGGCACCCAGGCGCATGCCAGACTTCAAGCCCACCATTTTCATAGCTCTGAGGCACTGATGATCCAGCTGAGCCTCCTACATGTCCATCCCAGTCTCCTTCTCTACCGTCGCCGAAGCGAACAAACCCATTCCAGCCGGCAGAGTTCATCTTGTCGACCCATACATCGCTTTGTACAGCCAACGTGTCTTTTTCTGGAAGAACGAGAAAAATGGCAGCGTTCTTCTGAATATCGCTTGGGCAGTTGAGACCTGGGCTTGCTCGGGGGTGTGGTCGCAACTTCCGTGGAAGGTAGGTGGGGCCCATGATTGAAAAGAGGCCTGGCATCCTGGGTTTCTCCACATGCTTGTCATCGCCTCTCAAAGCATTTGGCATTCGCTTCATCGGACGCTCGTGTGGTAGCAATCGTGCGTCCAGCGAAGGGTAGAACAAAAGTAGAGGTAGCATTCTAGGTTGTGCTTGTGGTGGAGGGAGTAGCGACGGCCATGAACAGTTTACATCGTCCAGCACTGTTGCAGACCGATTTGGTGGAAGAAGTGGTGATAAGGTATCTGCACGGGAGGAGGGCTTTTGTGACAGCGAATCAGATGGGCCAATGGCAGGCGACTGTAGCGTAAAATTAGGACATGGTGGCACCGATATGACCATGTTGAGAGCAATATTCCCTCCTGCTGAGAAACCGCTTATTGTGAGGCGAGTAGGGTCGAGAGTAATGGTATGTACAGTTTCAACATGTGGTGCATCTTGTTCATTCTTCTTTCCAACTCTCGATCGTGTCAAAGAATAAAACCGCTGAATCTCCGTCCTCAGCACCATGCTAGCCTTCGAAACCCCATCGGTGTCCAAGATAGCCGAAAGCACATCTTCAGCGTCGTGTATAGCGGCGGGGAATTGATGCAGGGGCGCTATACGATAGGAAACGCTGAGAACAACGGCGCCAAGTTCTCGTGCCATCATCGAAGCATACGGTGCTTGTTCGAGCGGAGACCCCATGATGAAGCCTCCGCCATGGAAATCCAGCACTACAGGGACCTTCCATTCGCCCGTTCGAGTTCTCTCTTCGTTTGAGTCCAGATCTGGATCCAGGTCGACTGGCTTTGGCGGCACGAAGACATATATCGGTATGATGCCTCCTTTACGGCTCGGTAGCGGTAGCAAAAAAGGTTGCGGGCCCTGAGGTGACGTTAAGTGGAGGATGCTCAGTGGTACAAATCGAGGTATTTGCACCATAAAGGTTCGCCATTGGATGTTGAAAGGCAGGCGGAAGAAATAAGCAATGGACTGGCAGTAGCTGCTCATTGTGCTGGTGACGATGTGTCAAAATCTCCGCTGCGCATGGTAGTGAGCAGTGAAACTGCCGTGTTTGTATATTTTCCGCAAATACAGCGCGACGTGGATGGTGAGTGAGCAATTTGCGCGGAATGCAGTAGGCTTGGGTGGTGTGGTGTAAACGACATGACGTCAGGAATATAATGCACGAAGGTGGCGATTAGTTACAAACAAGCCATTTGTTATGGTAACTAGACCAAGGCTGAGGCTGAGGCTGAGCTGAACCCTTGTTTGCTAAATGTCGTGGCAGGTGCGAAGCTTGATTGGAACAATGTATATGCAGGGAGAACATCCTACACCTCCATTATAAATATATGCATGGCTAGCTCGACTCTTTCACGGAAGCCTATTCACCGAGCAAAGCATTAATACATGCCGGCAGAATCAACAGCCGAAGAGAATATCATTTCTAAGTATTCCTACAGAGACTAGGCCTTCTAAGACTCCTTAAATTAAGCTGGATGACATTTGAAATTGCCCCATTCAATAGACATAGCGGAAATTTGGATTTTCCCTATCGGTCAAATCATCAAAACCATGGGTGGCATCAATGTCCGTCCCAAATTCCCCATCTTTCTTATTGTTGCGATGTACCAAGTTCCAGCGAAGGAACAGGATAACAAAGACAAGCACAGAGTAGCATCCTAGGTGGATGGACAGCGCCTTTCGGTATCGAGGAGCGTCACCGTCAAAAAAGACTTGAGGTCCAGCGGCATTACCAGCACACCACGCGAGGAAATTCATTGTTATGCAGACAGACTTCTTGGTCTGTCCACCAACATTTCGCGTCAACATCGACATACCAAGGCCTTGTGCTGCCCAGAAGGTGAACACTATCCAGTAGCTGATGAGCAGTCCAGCTTTGGTAGCATTGTTTGTGTTTTTGACTGTCATGATAACAATAGTTCCCACAAAAGATGGAATGATGAAAACCAGTATAGTGAACAAGTTCTGACCCGTCTTTTTGGTCAGCCATGCTGATGCCATGAGTGTGAAGATGATGACGGCGCCTAGAACCATGGCGAGGAGCTGAGTCTCAAGGATACTGAATTTCAGGCCACTGATGATGATATTGTAGAATGCTCCAAGGCCAGAAGTGGGCAGAGTCGTGCAGATCTGAATGAGCATGTAGCAGTAAGTTTGCGGATCCAAGAGAGCCTCCTTGAGCTGATAAGCACGGAACTTTTTGTTCTGCAAACCAGTCTGATTGGAACGGACGCGCTCAACCATGAGCTTCTTGTCCTTTTCAGTGAAACATTTGGCGCGCATGGGGCTGTCTGTATGACTGTCAGGATGTTGCCTAATAACCAGAAAGAACTTGGAAGACTGACCAGGCAGTCGTAACAAGACATAAATGCCCCATAAGAAAGACATCATTCCGTAAGTGATGAAAATGGCTTGCCATGACCGAATCTTAGCCGTTCCTGGATTCTTCTTGAAACTTGCATGTCTAATCTGCGAGAAGCTATATGCAAGAAGACCACCAACAATCTGTTGGGCACCATTCATCATGTACCAGTAGCTGACGACTTGAGCCTGTTCTTCTCGCTTGTACCAGATCGAGCTCATAATGAGGAACGCAGGTTGGCAAACAGCCTCAAAAATGCCCAAAAGAGTCCGAACGGCTATAAGAACGGGAAAGCTTTTGCAAAGAGCATGGCAGCAGAGCACCGTGCCCCAGCATAAGATGTTGAATCCGAGGAATTTGGCAACAGGTACACGTTGAATAGTGTAGTTGATGGGATATTCGACGATCAAAATTGCAATGTAAATGCATGTGGTTAGCCAACCAAACTGAATTCATGTAAGTAACAATTGCTCCAGAAGAAAGTTTGGAAATTTTGCCTACTCACGTAATGGTTTTGTTGAAGGATGGGGATATCGTCTCGGATACCCATGATTGACGAAAATGACGTGGTGCCTTTATCTAGTGCTTGGAGAAAATATGTAACTATCATGATGGGTAACACTCGCCCGTCGATGAGTCTTTTAAGTCGCTTGTCGTCCTCCTCTGAAATGTGGACAGTTTCAGCATTGGCATCTGCATATTTGGCGACTTCGGCATCAATACGCTCATAATCGACATGGTCAAGGTTTTCATCCTCTGCAGAGAGTACGCGCTCCACTTGGTCGATGTCCTTGTCGCTTTGATGGACAACTTTTTGAGCTTGGCTCACATCCTCGTCGCTGGCTCGAGGAGCCATGTTTGATAGCACTCTTGGGCAAAGGGCGATAGCGTCTGAAGATGCTATTGGACTGGAGACTCCAGGACTTGATGAACAGTGAAAAAGTGGAATGATGAATCTTTGACAAGACATCTTCACCGGCGAAAACTGGCCCGTCTTTACCCCAGTAACCTCCATAACCCGGGCATTCTGCCCCAGGCGCGCAGCCTACTCCGCATCACTGGGTTAATTCCCTGCGACTCAACATCTGACCCGCATCGACTATTATCTCAGCCATTCTTCCAAAGTGTCGAAGGGAACGATTAGATACACCGATGTTACGCGCTGAATCATTAGTGTATATGATTTACCGTCTTCACTGCCATGCCATCCATGCAGAATGTGGAGATCTGACCGGGGTCATTGAAGGTTTAGGATGTGTAGAAGTGCTACCATTCTTGGCTTGTGAAATTCTCTGGTAGGGCATCGGTACAATAAGTTCCGAATGGCCTGTGTATAGGACACAATGGCACTCATTCGTATAATATGCTGAGTTTGAAGGGTTTAGGCGAAGCTATTCGCATTGGAGAACGGCGGCTGGTGGAAGATTTCCTCCGCTGTGACCATTGGCGGCGGCACCTGATCAACTTTCCGCCATTGACTATGAAGTGCTTCGTATGGTTGACATGGTTGACAGCTGTCGGTTGGTTTGCCACGGCTCTCTTGCCGGCTCTACTTCACCTGCCTAAACGCAATCATGCTTTGAGCTCTGAGCGTCGGTGCAATATTCTGCGAGCTCGCTTAACTGCTGTCCTTGTCTGTGTCGAGTAATACTGTATGGATTGTGTGCAAAGCATGACATTCGTGCGGTAGGTATGGAACCTTGGAAATTGCCAAATTCGAGCTTACCAAAATGCTAATAGCATCCTTGCTCGAGTCTCAAACAGCGTCTAGGACCCATGCCTAACAACCCACTTCCTCGCGTATACGTGTGACCCGTCGCACTTTTTGTGCTTCCCGTTTTCAAGCATCTTAAGTAAAAGATGTCCAACCGCATTTGATTCGAGGTTTCAAATTAATTCAAACGCCAAGTCCCCTTCTCACTACACGCCTACAAGTAGCTGAGGGTTGATACATATATTACCAAATGACTTCTCTCACAATCAATGGTCTCACAAAAGAGACAATTGACAGTAAAATTCGGCTTTTGACCCACAACCTCGTCAACATCAACGACACGACTGGCGAATTCCTGCTCAAGCTTGACGATGGCCGCATAATCGACACCAAAGGATGGAACGATTGGGAATGGACCCATGGCATCGGCCTATACGGCCTATGGCACTATTACACCCTCACAGGAAGCCAAAAAACTCTAGATATCATAAAGGACTGGTGCAAACAACAACTATCCAAAGGGACTACTAAAAACATCAACACCATGAGCCCATTTCTAACACTAGCATACCTCTACGAAGAAACTGGAAACAAGACTTTGCTCCCCTGGCTAGACACTTGGGCCGAATGGCTCATGCACGGCCTGCCACGCACCAAGTACGGCGGCTTTCAGCACGAGACTTATGCGCAGTTCAACAAGGACGAACTCTGGGACGACACACTAATGATGAGCGCACTACCTCTTGCGAAAATAGGCATTACGTTGAATCGGCCCGAATACGTGGAGGAAGCAAAACGGCAATTCATTCTTCACTGCCAGTACTTGTGCGACACCACTACAGGTCTGTTCTTCCACGGCTGGAAGTGGGAGGATAAAGGCGGACTGGAAGTTGGACATAACTTTGCAAGAGCAAGGTGGGCGCGGGGCAATTCGTGGATTACGATTGCGATTCCAGAGTTTATTGAGTTGTTGGATCTTAAGGAGAAGGACCCACTGAGGCAGTTTTTGATTCATACGCTCGAATCGCAGTGTGCGGCTTTGTTGAAGTTGCAGGCTGAGAACGGCATGTGGCGGACGTTGCTCGATCTGCCTGTCTCGCAGGGCTCATATGAAGAAGCATCGGCGACTGCGGGCTTTGCGTACGGCATGTTGAAGGCTGTGCGAAAGAGGTATATCAGTGGAGAGATGTATCAGCAAAGTGCGGTGAGAGCGATCAAGGCGGTGCTAGAGAGGATTAATGCTGAGGGCGAATTATTGGAAGTGAGTTTTGGTACAAGCATGGGACACGATTTGCAGCATTACAAGGATATCAAGACGACGAGTATGCCTTATGGCCAGGCTATGGCCATTATGGCGTTGGGAGAATACATGAGGGTATTCATCTAGAGCCAAGAGCATTTTCTCTCTTTGTTAACTGTTCATCGACCAGACTCGGGCAGGAATATTCTGAGGTCGTCCAGGCTGGAAGAGGGCGGGGCTAGGCGGATGTTGGCAATAGGTACCTATGTACGAATAGGTAGGAGAAGAACTGCATAAGCTGGAATGGCGAGGCGAGGTTGCACTAGTGGTTGCATAGTTACCTAGTACATAGGTTAGGCACAGTAGGTAGGTGGTAGGTAGGTAGGGTAGGTACTTACCTAGGTACCTACGGAGTAGTTACCTGGCACCCTGGGCAGTTATGTGCAGTTTGCGAGGGAAAGCAAATAAGTAATAGCTAATTCACCATCAATTAAGAAGCAACAAACTCTGCCTTCACCCTCGACAAACCTCAACAAGCAACTAATCGTGGTGTCGTAAGGGCGAGGCTGTCGGGGGTTGCTGGGGGGAAGGCGGCGGGTAGGCGGTGAGGCTAAGTTTGGTGGGCAGCCCCGCTTTGATTGGTCAAGGCTCAGCTTTCTCTGCGGTTCTGCCGCTCTGTCTAGAAGATTCTCGAGCTCCACGACCGCCTATATCAGCTCCAATTCCTACTCGGCACCTTCGTTTCTCCATCGAATTGCTCTCTCCCACTTCCACTCCACAAAGACACTCTTGTCTCCGGCCTTGCTCCCTTGGACTTCACCTGTACTAGAGCATACAGCAGTCGACTCACCTCCCCCCACCTTCATGTACGTGCTTGCTCCACACCGACACGGCAGCCTTCCCCTCTTCACTCTTCACCAGGCTTAAGCAGCCCTTTACTCTTCACTGGGCTCTGCTAATCATCCCTCTCATAGTCACACTACAGACATACGCACAAACAACTGCAATCATGTCTTCAGAAACCTTTGAGTTTCAGGCCGAGATCTCGCAGTTGCTCGGCCTCATCATCAACACCGTCTACTCAAACAAGGAGATCTTCTTGCGAGAACTCATCTCAAACGCCTCCGATGCCCTCGACAAGATCCGATATGAGGCCCTCTCGGATCCCAGCAAGCTCGAGAGCGGCAAGGATCTTCGCATCGACATCATCCCCAACAAGGAGGCCAAGACCCTCACCATTCAGGACAGCGGTATTGGCATGACCAAGGCCGACCTGATCAACAACCTTGGTACCATTGCCCGCTCTGGCACCAAGCAGTTCATGGAGGCGCTGTCAGCAGGTGCCGATATTTCCATGATTGGTCAGTTCGGTGTCGGTTTCTACTCCGCATACCTCGTTGCCGACCGTGTCACCGTCGTCTCGAAGAACAACGATGACGAACAGTATGTCTGGGAATCCAGCGCCGGCGGCACCTTCAAGATCATTGAGGACACCGAGGGCGAGCAGATTGGCCGTGGTACCAAGATTATCCTCCACCTCAAGGATGAGCAGATGGACTACTTGAACGAGAGCAAGATCAAGGAAGTCGTCAAGAAGCACTCCGAGTTCATCTCGTACCCCATCTACCTACATGTTCTCAAGGAGACCGAGAAAGAGGTTGAAGACGAGGAGGCTACAGAGACCACTACCGAGGGTGACGACAACAAGCCCAAGGTTGAGGAGGTTGATGACGAGGAGGAGGAAAAGAAGACCAAGAAGACCAAGACGGTCAAGGAGTCCAAGATTGAGGAGGAAGAACTCAACAAGACTAAGCCTATCTGGACCCGCAACCCCGCTGATATTACCACCGAGGAGTATGCCTCCTTCTACAAGTCCCTGTCAAATGACTGGGAAGACCACCTTGCTGTCAAGCACTTCTCCGTTGAGGGTCAGCTCGAGTTCCGTGCCATCCTCTTCGTTCCCAAGCGCGCCCCCTTTGACCTGTTCGAGACCAAGAAGACCAAGAACAACATCAAGCTCTACGTCCGACGTGTTTTCATCACTGATGATGCCACTGACCTCATTCCTGAGTGGCTCAGCTTTGTCAAGGGTGTTGTCGACTCTGAGGACCTTCCCCTCAACTTGTCCCGTGAGACCCTTCAGCAGAACAAGATCATGAAAGTCATCCGCAAGAACATTGTCAAGAAGACTCTTGAGCTCTTCAACGAGATCGCTGAGGACCGCGAGCAGTTTGACAAGTTCTACACTGCCTTTGGAAAGAACATCAAGCTTGGTATCCACGAGGACTCTCAGAACCGCCAGTCTCTCGCTAAACTTTTGCGATTTAACTCTACCAAGTCTGGCGATGAGCTCACTTCTCTCACTGACTACGTCACCCGCATGCCTGAGCACCAAAAACAGATGTACTACATTACCGGCGAGTCGCTCAAGGCTGTCCAGAAGTCACCTTTCCTTGACACCCTCAAGGCCAAGGGCTTCGAGGTTCTGTTCTTGGTTGACCCCATTGATGAGTATGCTATGACTCAGCTCAAGGAGTTCGATGGCAAGAAGCTTGTCGATATCACCAAGGACTTCGAACTTGAGGAGTCTGATGAGGAGAAGAAGGAGCGTGAGGCTGAGGAGAAGGAGTTCGAGGGTCTTGCCAAGAGCTTGAAGAACGTTCTTGGTGATAGGGTCGAGAAGGTCATCGTCTCTCACATGCTCGCCGGCTCGCCTTGCGCCATCCGTACCGGCCAGTTCGGTTGGTCAGCCAACATGGAGCGTATCATGAAGGCTCAGGCTCTCCGCGACACTTCCATGAGCTCATACATGTCATCCAAGAAGACTTTTGAGATCTCGCCCAAGTCTCCTATCATCAAGGAGCTCAAGCGCAAGGTCGAGGCTGATGGCGAGGAGGACCGCACCGTCAAGTCGATCACCCTCCTTCTCTACGAGACCTCGCTCCTTGTCTCTGGTTTCACTATTGATGAGCCTGTCCAATACGCCGAGCGTATTCACAAGCTCGTCTCCCTTGGTCTCAACGTAGACGAGGAGGTCGAGACTGAGCAGGAAGCCAAGGCTGCTGATTCCTCAGCCGAGGCGCCCGCAGCGTCTGGCGAGAGCGCTATGGAGGAGGTTGACTAAGTGCATCGCCTATGCGGTTCGTTTTTCGAAAAGTTTGGTTGGCGCTTTGATATCCCCTTCATGTGTCATGGCTTTCCTTTTCCCTTCTACCTCACTTGCATGACGGAGCTCACACTTGACGGCGTCTTAGAGTGGTGGATTTCATGGTTCACGAGTTAATGGATAGTTATCCCGAAAGATTCTGTAGGTAGATTTACCTCTGGGTATCTCATCTCTTCAGCAGCTTGTTTATGAGTAATAAAAGGTTAAAAAAAGAACTCTTGGTTTTTTGTGATGTGACAGATGTATTGGCTGACCTACAGAAGCAATCCTTGTATCGCAAGCTTGCGCCTTCCACGCGTTGTATGCTTGCTAGATCACGGCGCTCCGCACTCATCAACCCATCTTTCGGCAGGCTTTGCTCGAACTATGCCCCCAGTTAATTATCTGCCAAGACCTACTGCCTTTGGGAATTCATTCATCCATTAATCTGGTCTAGTCAGCTGCTGTAATGGTGGTCATCAGCCAAAAAACCGGATCGTCGCAGGCTGGGCACTGGAGGTTCCACCACAGCAGGGGTGCAACACTGCCAATGACGTATGAACAATCGTATTGGAGATGTATAGAGGATGTCCCCCGACGACAGATCAATCCAACATGAGTTTGGTGTCCTGAATTTTGCTATCTATTTCCAAGTTATAACTTCGGCGGCACCTTCCGTCAAAAATTCGAGTGTGCTAAGATGGCAGCTATCGATCAAACTGGGAAACAAAATGTAGCCCTTCCATGTAAGCTATTGATTTGTCCAGGTGGAAGTATAAACTCATGTATCTTCGAAGCTAGTGTTACAACGCCTGCCGCAAAGAAGACTACAACAACAGGGACCAAGACAACGGATATTGCCAACACTAAAGCGACACCGATCAAGAAGACCGCCATTCCGCTTGCCAAATCTACGGAGACTACCACGCCAGTGAAACGAGCCCCGAGGAAACTTAATGCCACGAACACATCTGCGTCAACTCCTGCTGCACCAATACCAGCGAAAGCCACACCAGCTAAAGCGAGGACGCCACTTGGTACCCAAAAGACACTCCCAGTTAGCAGACCTGAGCCAGAAATTCCTAAGTCCGCTAGCAAACCAGCAGCCACTTTGACGAATGCCACTACCGGTACTCCTTCTAAAACTATGCCAGGTCGTACAGCAATTGGAACCAAGAAGCCTACATCCAGCAATAGTAAGCCTACAGCAGCCACCAAGCCTACATCTCAGTCCATAAATTCAGAGAACAAGGCAATACCCAATAAAAGCGCAATATCTACCACGACCAAATCCACACCCGTGAAGAAACCAACGGCAGATACTCAGGTCAATAGGAACAGTACGTGGTCCACCCCACTCTCTGTAATGAAAGCTCATCCCACACCAGGCCAGTCCGCTTCTCCTGACACCACAAAGAAGCCAAGCACCATCAGCCGTGGCATAAACACAGCTACAGACAGCGTCAACAAAACCGTGGGCATGACCACTGGCACCCTCAACACAATCACCGACTCAGCTACCACGGGCATCAACTCAAGCATCGACGCCACAACCAGCGTGCTAGGCAAAGGCCTCGACAAAATCCCAGGCGGTGCGGCAAAACCCGTGAGACAAGTCACAGAAAACGTAGGCAAGACGGTGACGGGCGCTACGGACAACGTGTATTACACTGCTGGTGCAGCCACAAAGGGACTGCAAGGTACCGTGAGTAAAACGACGGGAGCACTAAGTAAAGGAGACGCCAACGATACTGTTGGCGGTGTGGCGAGTGGCCTGGGCAACACGGTGACTGGTGTTGGCAAAGGTGCAGGAAATCTCGTTGGTGATGCTGTTGGTGGTGTCGGACATACGGTCGGTGGACCGTTGGGCGATTTTGTTGGTGGAGTGGGTCGAGGAGCAAATCATGCTGTTACAGGTATCGCGGGAGGTTTTGGAGAGGGCGTGGGGAAGCTGGGGAAAGGGGATGTTGTTGGTGGGGTGGGGTCGACTTTGGGTGGTGTTGGGAAGGGTGTTGGGGGATTGTTTAGTGGGTTTAGTCATGAGGAGGAAAAGAAGGAGGAGAAGAAATATTGAAAACCCTTGGGTGGTATCATTCTACTTTTACATGTCGACATTCAGTTTCGTTACCAAATTGATGCCCAGCTCGAAAGGATATCGTCATAGAGACATTGCTTACGCTCTAGTGAAAAAGGGGTTAAATTTTGAATTGGGCTTCCAGTCCCATTAGTCCGCTTGCCATATCCCCCCCCACTGATTCAAGTCCCTGGGTTGATGCCTTGGTCATCCACTTTTCGGATCAAGCCCTCGCCTGGCTTCACTCTCTGCGCCCACTCTGTCCAGCTCCCGTCGTACAATCTTCTCTGTTGTACAGGGTATCCAGCCTCTGTGAGAGCCGCGTCAATCACTGCAGCTGTGACACCTGTACCACAGCTCGATATAATGGGTTTTGAGGGATCAACACCTTTGGACTTGAAAATAGCCTGCAACTTTGTTGCTGGGAGCAAGGTCTTATCCGTTGGATCAAGGAGATCGGAGATTGGGACGGAGATGGAATAGGGAATATGTCCAGAGGAGAGACCTGTCGCAATCGGTTTCATGATTACAAACCGTAAAACAGAATGAAAACTTACCTTCTCGTGGCTCTGGATCCACGCCTTGCCATCTGCCCTTGCTTCTTGCATCTAGAATGTGTACCTCTTCTGCACCTTCCTTCTTCAATTCCTTGGCAATTTCCTTGACTTCCTCAAAGGCAATGACCTTGGTCTCATCCAACTCTGGAACGGGGTACTCGACATGATATGGCTCTCGCCCCTCTCCGCTCTCGGTTGGATAGCCTTCAGCGACCCACGTTCTGAAATTGTTCAACACATGCACATTCTCATGTCCGAAGACTTTCAGTGTCCATCCAACTCTTGGTGCACTGAATAGGCCAAGTTCCTTGGAGTCATATACGACTACGCTGTCTTCTCGACGTATACCCATACGCCTCATTGCTTCTGCAAAAATACTGGGACTAGGGAGCATGTGTGGGTACGGCGAGGTGGGGTCCTTGACCTCGTCCAGGTCGAAGAAGCGAGCATGGGGGATGCGTTGCTGTATGAAGGTCTCATAGCCATTGCGACCATCATTGGGAAGGAACCAGGAGGCACATAGAGGGATCACTCGCGGCGCAGTGGACAGTCTACTATGGACGTTCTTCTGGAGAACTGTGTTGAGCTGGGATGGAGTGACAATGTATGAATCAAGGGTAAAGCTGGTCGACATGGTGCGCCGGATGTTGCTTGTAGCAACAATGGGCTTCATGATAGACGAGACGGAGGAGGCGCGCGAGGCACGCAAAGGGCAGCGGAGGCTTAAGACGAACATGCTTGAGGCTGTAGCGTAATACCAAGCATTCACTTTCGTTAACATTACTCGGCCCCAACAGTTACTGTGGCGAGAATGTGGGCCCAGGAGTGAGCGGGAAATAGATCACTATAGTACTAATTACTCTAGAAGCTCTATCTATACATATACACGCAGGAAACAGAGCGGTGAGCACTGCGCCCATAGACGCGGTGCTCGCTGTCAACAACTCATCAAATATGTACGAGCAGCGCCGAGGTGGCTCCTAGTGATTGTCGCAGTACTACGAGCTGGGATCGATAGATCCCTGCAACTGCGTGGATCACTGAAATCCACCAAGGAGATCAGCGCTGCTTACTCCGTAGAGATTAGTTAAGTATTAACATAGATAACGTGGTTCACAAGCGAGTCGCTCACGCCCCACCAGCGCGTCGACTTCGATATAATATCACGTACTTTTGACACAGTTTTTCAAGAACCGTAGTAAGCCATTCTATTCTCCAGACTTGTCGCTATCCTCTGCATCCTCTATTTCTACCTGACAGGTGCGGGAGTTATGTCCTTTTTAACTACAACGCCTGCAGTGCCTCCCTATACTTACCCTCTTCGCCGGCGTCTTACTGGCCTCACGATTACTACGCTCCCTTTTAGCAATTAAGTCGCCTACCTTACTAACTGTTAGTGTCTCCTCTGTCCGTATATATTGTCGCTTTTAACTTTTACGCTTAGTCTGCGTATTAACCGCGTCTTAAAGGCGACTAACTTCCTCCTGTAACAATACTATATTATATACTATCTACTAGGCGCCTTTACTTAGCTATGTTACTAGAGGTTATACTTCTCTGGTCCTGGTCCGTACTAAGGCAGGTTGAGTTAGGCGTTGTACCTCAAGCGGGTTGTCTGGCGACACAAGGTTTGTTAGGAAAGAATGTAAGTGACAATCCAATTCTATCAGATAGAATAACTAGCTGCAATCTGGATAAGAGATGAACTATTTGAAGTTGACTACAACGAGCGTAATAAGGAGATCCGTCCTATCTATATACCCTCGTCCCTGAGTCCTGCCATCACTGCCATCACTGCCATCCCTGATGTTGGTGATGCTTCTGATGGCTGCCATCCCCGCCATCACTGCCATCCCGGATGGTGGTGATGTTAGGGAAGGCAGTCACGTGACCTGGCACCTTGGCTGGGTCATCTGCCTTCTGATGAGATCCCGCGGCCTCAAACCTGGCCTCCTCATCAAGGGTTGGTTCTGCTGTTACGCGTTCGTAACATATCTCTCTTTAAATAAAGCTAAGACGACTTACTAGTAATACTAGCTGCTTTATATTATAGCTACTTACTAGCCGCCTTAATATCTAGCGCATTAATTAGATAAGGTCCTTTAAGGTATATTATAAATAACTAGTAGTAGTACGTCTTTAGCTTAGTATATAATTAGAATTAATATTAAATAAGGTAAGCTGTAGGTCTACTTTAGTATAAGCTAATTAAGTGTTATAACTAGTTAAGTAAAATACTAAGTAGAGAGTCTAAGTATATAGTATAACTAGTTATAATATATAGTTATATAGAGTATCTATAGTATACTAAATAAAGGTTAGTTCTACTTTAGTCTTAGTAAGGTTTACCTAAGGTCTACCTTATTATTAAAAAAGGAGTGTAATTTAGTAATATTATGCATAAGACGATAGTGTGCACAAGCCGATGAATTACGTTAGTTAGTTAACCAATTAGTGCTCGCCGCCTTACCTGCCGCCTTGCTCACCGCCTCCCACATATACAGCTAGCACGAGTCGTATTTGTTCTCGCATACCTGTCAGGCTGTCACCTGTCACCCGCTAATAGTCCTGTGACTTTCTGCGTCTCTTTACTCAACACAAAGCCCCAAGATGAAGGTGACAATACGGGAGTGGAACGCCGTGGCTGCCTGGCGCTGGGACATGCCCGACGACGATGTTTGTGGTATTTGCCGAAACCCGTACGACAGCACGTGCTCAAAATGCAAATTTCCTGGCGATGAGTGTCCGCTATGTATGTTCAATTGTTGTATCTAGACTGATTCAACGGATCAACTAACAAATTATAGTGCTTGGTGAATGTAATCATTCGTTCCACATGGTATGACATGTCCAACTCAAGACTCTTGTTGGCCTACTCACATTAGTTCAGCACTGCATTTTCTCCTGGTTGAAGCAAGAGAGCTCTTTAGAGAAGTGCCCAATGTGTCGGCAACGTATGTTCCTCTGAACATCCTATATTCTCAATTGCTAACCATCTCACACAGCTTTCAAGTCCAAGAACCAAGAAGCGACCGCCGCCGGGAACCAGCCCCAACCCCAAGAAGCAAATACCAGCCCTCTGTGAATAAGACACTTCTGGATAGCTTATCCAGTTACAGATCAATTTCACAGAAACGCCGTTTACAGCCGGATTGCAATAATAGAGGCTAAGGAATCGATCAAACAAAGCCTAGGAAGTTCTACAGCCGGAACAAACAAGATGGATTTGAATTAGGCGTTTCGGCGATACCCTTTTATCTATCAGTCTGTCTGAAGACATGAAATTTCTTTGCTATTATCTATTCTGTTTCCAAATTTAGTGAGGTACTGAGTATATTAATTAGTGAGTACACTGTAACTAACTCATATATCCTAGTTAACGCACGGACCCTTGCCTTATCGATAACTACGCACATCTCCAATGTTCAAGCTCCCATAGCTCCGACTAGCCTCTGCCTTCCAGCCTTCGGAAACCCTCAACATGTCAGTAAACCCGCACGTTTCGAGGTCATCGCCAGTCGTCCGCCCAGCCAATTCACCACGCTTGCCTCCTGTACCACATTTCGAAGATCCGCCAGACCAAGAACCTCCTGTGCAACAGCACGCCGAGAGCCATGAAGATGACGATGAGATACCATACCAAGAGCCTGATTCTCAGCAAACACTCCTACCGCCGCCAAACTTTAGACCTTTCTTTACTTTAATAGAGGACACAACATCTGGCGAGCATTATCACCCGTACGTCCACTACGTCTTCGCCGACGACGACCCAGTTATCGTAACAGCCGCATCTATGAGGAGCCTGGGTTTGGATGATACCAAATACCTACCACATAGTATATCAGAAGATGAGGAGAGACAACAGGATCAAGAAGATGTGGATGGAGATAGTGTAGACCCCCCAGTCGAGTCTCCACTTCCGCCCCCAATACCTGGGGTCAAAGAGCACTACCTTTTAGTTGATCTGGGCGCAGACGGTCGTACCATTGTAGATGCACAGTCTCTCTCCCCTGAATGGCAAATTACCGATACTAGTGTTCGGACTGCTCCCTCATTTGATGAAAGCTCGCCGGATCAAGGCTACATGCTACGAGTGGAGGGTATAGAGCTGCCAGGCAGGAATAAGGGCAAAGGCAAAAATCAGGCAGGAAATGATAAGCTGAGTGAGGCAAGAGAGAAAGCCCAGGGGGATATATTCGGTGCTTTGGATAGGCTGGTTCAGACTGTTGAAGGAGGTCTTGCAATAGCTGCGAAGATCGTAGGCAGGCGACCAGCCGAGAAGCAGAACACCGTTGCTAATGCACAAGCAGCAGAAGATGAACACGAAGCGACTGGCGGTGCACTAATAGGCCAAAGCTGATTTAGACTAGACCTTGAATGCGCAAACTTCGCGTGCGACGAGTGCTGGACGCTATCGATTCTTGTAGATATATATTGGCGTCTATGGTTCAAGGTGCAGACTTACTCCTTTGCTTCAGCGGAGATATCAATCAAATGGCCACAGTCTGATTTGTGGGTAGATGTAAAATCAATGTAAAATATTGTTCCATGGTAACGCTGTGTGACATGTCTTCTACCACGGAATCTCCACTCCAAACCGATCAACTAGCTTTCCACTCCCTTCCGTCCCCAATCCATCTATCACCTTCAGACAATCAACCAAACTGTCCTCAACACTGATGGCACCTTCTTCTTTCCGCTCCACCAATCCCGTTTTCACTCTCCCAGGATGTAACAAACACCACAAAACCTCTGGTACATCAATGCTCAAGCTCTTCACCACAGCATTGAGAGCCGCCTTACTCGCTCTATATGCATAGCCGCCTCCCGCAGCATTTGCCGCAACAGACCCCATTCGAGACGAAAGCACCTCCACTCTAGACTTATTCTTGGACAAGAGCAAATTCGGAACTAGATTTGAAACAAAATTAAACGTTCCAAACGTGTTGATTTCAAACGTCGAGAGGAAAGTCTGCCGATCCATGACCTTGTACGTTTCAGCGCTAGCTACACCCATCCCCTCGCCATTTTCTCTTTGTTGTCGTTGCACAGCATCTCGTACAAGACCACGGACATCCGCGCAGTGGATTAGCAGGTCGAGTGGAGTGGTGGTGATGGAGTGTGCGAGCTGTGCGATTTGAGCTTCGCTGGTGATGTCGATGGTGTGGAATTGGATCTTTGGAGAAGTAGTAGTCGGTACTGAGGTTGGAAGTTTCTTGATGTCAATTGCTATGATGTGTGTGGTGGATGGTCAGGAAGCGTAGTGTTTGAGGAATGCTAGGCCGAGAGAGACCGGAAGATGTGCCGGTTATGAGGATGGTTTGTGGGGACATTTTTGTTGGAGAGAGGGGTTGTTTTGGAATATATATATATATATATATATACCTGGTAACTAAATAAGAAGTCTAGATCTATAATGCTAAAGGTGGTAATCGTTACGCCTTGTTTGCATTAGCTTACCTATGACTGCCGGTTGTGGTTCCCCGCCTTGTAGCAGCGAGCTTGTCAAGTATCAGCAGTAGTAGTGGTGCATGATCTAATCAGACATGTTCTCCCCTTGGAATATTATTCGAGACAAGCGATGGGTGAATATTGCTTAAGGTCTATTCTCGGTTACTACCTCTAATCTTGACTGAAATGTACACATGTACCTGGCTTTTCGAAGCTACAACATTCATCTTAAAAACATAGTCGTCACTTATGTGGAAAAGAAGACTGCGGACTTTTCTATGATCCCTTAAACACGCTACCTTCTTCGCTATATACAATCCCTCACCCAATTTACCAAATAGGCATGCATCATTCCTCGCATAATATTCACACTCTCCCCCTCAGGCCTACCCAACCTAGCACCTTACACGCAATTCAACATCCTGATTTTCGACCCCCCTTACATCATGTTCAGCGCCAATCAAACGCCATCCCTGCAGCAAAATAACACAGCAAGGAAAAATAAACAGTTTGAATAATTCTTTTCCTGTTTTAACCCTCGGTATCAAAATCTAGCAATAATAGGGTATCAGTGAATTTTATCCAATCCTAGGTATCTCCCGAATCAAATAGATATACACAACGCCAAGGAATATTTACACCCCTTCAATCCGGTCTTAAGCTTGGCTATACATTGCTACTAAAGGCCGAATTTGTTATGAAGAAACTCTTTTACTTGAGGATTTCCTGATTGTAACTTATTGGGAGGCGGAAGGGATATCACTTCGAGCCCTTCTAGGGATCGTGCCCTACTTACTGCAATAAGGGTTAGCCAATTGACATGATGATGTTTTAGAACAAGACTCACAGGCGACATAAGCTTGTCCCTCTTCGAATGCTTTTGCAAGGTCAACCCGTACCCGATTTAATGTCATACCCTATGACCTGGTTAATGGATGATTAAACGCCAGATTGATTTGAATTATTACCTGGCTTTTGTGCGTGGTCATGGCCCACGCTGCCATGAGAGGGATTTGTGTTCTTGAAAGGAGACTTGGAGGCCCCTTATCGCCAAGCTCGTTGACAGTACAATCTGCATAAATGGTCCGCGTGACGCCGTTCAGAAAAGTGACAATAGGCCATTTCTTGAACTCTGCTTGTTTGATGTATTCTTTCAACTGCTGTTCGCGAAATGAAGCATATTCGCCACCCAAAGTGGGGCCGGTATGACCTAGTTGAAAATCCTTCTCCTTACTTTTACCAACCTTTGGCGTCTTTGCCGCGTCGTAGTCCTCAAAGCCTTGAATGGTACCCTGAGAACCATTCACAAGCCCACCACCAAGGTCAAGATTGTGGAGTAAGACAACCAGCATGCCTTTTTTGAGCTGAATTTGCGGTTCATAGCGATGATCTGCCAGCGCCCTCAGTGACTTTCCGTCATAACTCAGATTCTTTTTAGACCCTAAATGGCGATGCTCCTCATTCCATTTGAAGAGGTCCAGGCAGAGATAAGTTCGCGGCTGAGAGCGAAGTTTGTTGAACATATCGTCGTTGACCCTTTTGACCTCAGCACGTGTTGGAAACAGCATGACAGCGTTGCGGGTTTGATGTTCATGTTTCAAGAGGATGTCTCGGTCTTTTTCTGATAGAGGATTGCCTGTAATGTGTTAACGAGCATTACAGAGTCCACATGGGTAAACCCACCTATACGCAGCTTGTTCAAAATGTCAATGAAGATTTTGTCACTTTGTCGATGTATAGTGGTAAGATTGACGTGTGCGAAATTGCATTCCTACGCTGGTTAGAATCTTTATCAAGATAGATTCGTTCACGCTCGTTCGTACCTCCCATGCCTGGCTTCTGAATGCCCACTTATCGATATCGTAATAAAGCCCATGTTGACGGCACTTGTACTCAGCACCGTCTTTTAGTGGTATCAACTCTCTTCCACAGTCAATACAGTGTTGGAATGGTTTTACAGGGGGTAATTGGCAGAACTATGTGTGTCAGATGAGTTCAGTACCAACCGTACACATAAGCTTACATCTCCAGTTACAATAAGTTGTACACCCCCAAACGCTTGATAACTGTCTCGAGCTTCTTTCATCACAGCATTGAGGCGTTCAAAATGTAGATTCTCAACCATACTGATCTCGTCGATGACAAGGACATGAGTATCCCGCATACGCTGTCGAACGAACTTACCATGGCCCGCCTTTTTGAGATTGCTCAAAGGTTTTTTATGGGAATTGGGTGTCCAGCCTGTTCGAGTCAGCTGTGCTCACTGGCTGAGGTATGTTGCAACGCACCAGCATATGTCCACGTTGTAGAGCCATTTATATCCAGAGCAGCTCGACCAGTTGGTGCGACGATGTTGACTGTCAGACCAATTTCTCTAAAGCGTTTGACAAATGCTTTTAGTACAGTGGATTTTCCACAGCCAGCTGAACCAGTGTAGAAAACGTTTCTTCCCGTGAGAATCAAATCTACGAGATCTGCTTGTTCTTTACAAAGTGGCGGCTCAGCAATGGGAACTACATCATGAATTGAAGCATTGGTGGTTGTTTTGTGTACAGCGCTTGATACTGCCTGAGTTGCCAAAGGAGCTATTTGATGTTGTACAGCGCTTTCTGCGAGGTTTGCCTGAGTTGCCGAAGGAGTTGGTTTATATTGTGCAGGGCTTGCTACTGACTTCATCTGAGATGCCACAGGAGCTGTTTCATGCTGCACAGCGCTTGCTACCGGCTTGACCTGGATTGGAAAAGGAGTTGCTGCATGCTGCACAGCGCTTGACACTGGCTTGAGCTGAATTGACAAAGGAGTTGTTGCTGTCCCGCGTTGTGGCGCTGCGAAGCCGGGGGCCACGGAAGCTGGTGTCTGCATTCCCATGTTATGGTTTTGCCGTGTACTATTACCACCTGGGGCGGCGATAGAGTTACTGTAGGCATATTGCATAAAACCTGGAGCTGTTTTGTCCTGTTTGCTATTGCTCTTCTTCTTTTTAGGCAAAGACATACTCTGGATTTCTGGACTTGAGAATATCTCCAGCGGATCACCACGGGTTCCTAGTGGTGATTGGAATTGATAAGACTGATGAATTTGATTTGGGTAATTCATTGTATTGGTTATGCCTACGAGTGGATATGGACTGGTGTAGGCGCTGACAACTTGTGGATCTGAATATGCGTATGGAGGTGGTTGTCCATAACCCCCATGTCCAGAGCTCTTTCGCGGAGTTTCGTCGAAGGTGTTATGGCTAAAATTATGAGGATGTTCATGAGTTGTATGATGTGGCAGAGGGGTGGCATTTTGAAATGTTTGCGGTCCAGCATGTCTGAATCGTTTCTCGCTTGCGGGACTGGGTAATTGTTCATTGGGCTTCCGTTTGTTCGAATCTACGCTGACACTGTATGAGAATGGCTGCGATGTGGAGGGGCTGTTTCCAAAATAGCCAGGAACTGGAGGTTGGCTCATAGGGTACATGGCATTCGATGGCCCATTGGTTTGGGCAGTTGAGTGTAGGAGCGAACGGCAGCGGCGCATACTGTTGGGAAACAGGGGCAGATGAAGGCAGACTTGCTCTGGGCCTTTGAGTAGAGGACTGTGTTCCCTCAAGAGCAGCGTCTACAAGCCATGTCAGCGCTTCACATAATCTTTTCGACACACGACAGGCATAAAAAGGTACGAAAGGAGGTGTCTACATTCGAAGGGAAGAGGATGCCTATACGGATCACTGTACCAACTCATTGTGCCAAGAAGGAGGAGACGGTATGAATCAGATGTGCATACAGTCTACAAGTGCTGCTACTCTTTGCAAGACGCTGCAATTTCCAATCGTGGGGTCAAGACATGATGGTAAGATGGGGAGAAGTCGCGTACACGGACCAACATTTCCGTCGCGAACCGCACGCGTGTTCATGCACTAGGTAACTAGTTGGTCTAGCTCCCGCAATTAACTTCATGCTTATTATTTGTTACTAACTTACACCTCTGCTTCTACAGTCTTTTGCCCTCTCCACTCACTTCAGCTGTGTTTTCCTGGCTCACTTTGAGCTTCTTTCGCTTATTCACAGACTTGAATTCATCCACTTTCTTTGGCCAACTTTGCTGCGCAGCAATCGGCTCCAAGAACCCATCAATATGCACACCTCCAACCGCTCTGTCTTCATTGTCTGAGTCGTTGGTTTTGGGATCATACTTGTGTCTTTTTATAATATGCTCCCTCAAACGCCAAGGTTTGGTCTCTTTCATGTTGAATTCGCAGCCAATATGTGGACAGAACGTGGTGCCTATTCGAAAGTATGGACGCTTCTTCGTGGGTTCAAAGACGTCACTGGGGCCTGGTATCGCCGAGGGAACGTAACGGACTAGGTCTGGAACTGCCTGGGCCCTGGGACTAGTGTCCAGTGGTATGAATGACATCGTTTCCTCAAAAAGTGTAGCACAACGCTGGGCTGTTCGAGCAATGGCTTGTGGACTCCATCCATTGATCGTTGCAAGGCCAAGTACATCGCTCCAATCCATAAGCGCTCCCACCCTCACTTCTTCTTCTTCTTCTTCCCGCTTCCCTGTAGTATCTGAAGCTTCTTTATCCGAGTTCGAACGGATGGATGTAGTTGGGGAGCCCGGGCGACTTTTCAGCTTCCTATTGAATCTCCTTGCACGAAACGGCCCGGGCTTCGTCCCTAACGGCGCATCGGCTGATTCGGCACCGGATGCGAGTTCGCTTTGTGAAAATCTTTCGTAATTGCCAGAACCATAATGATTGAGTCGAGTGCGACAGACTGCAAGGGCAAGGGAATCCAAGTCGTTCAAGACTGAGTTAATCGTGGGTTGTAAGATCTTAAATGCTTTCGTATCATCTGCCAAGATTGTGGGTCTAAGATTTGTTTCCGATTGCGCCATTTTATCCTTCTTCCTCGTTTTAGGGATGTGCTGCTCTTCCGTAAGGCCTTCTCGATCCTCCATTATTGCATAATCATCATCATTGGCTCTCGAGCTAGAGCGCTTTGATTGCGAAGAGGAGGCCCCTATCGAATGTGACCGGCTTCGCGAGATGCTTGCTGTTTGTTTCCTGCCATCGTATACTCCAGACTCTGGGATTCTTGTGGCCCATCTTTCCTTCGAAAGTCGCAAAAATATAGCCAACAATTCCTCCTGCATCTCTTCTCCTGCACTATAGGCTAATGAGAGTCCAATGACCCAACCCGAAATTTGACTTGGAGTCCTAACGGACGGGGGTTCGCGGATCGGAGGCAATATCCCTGGAGGTAAGGGCCAAGCTGTCCAGCTTTTGGGAGGAACTAGATGTCTTTGCGTCTCTCCTGTTATGTCTATAAACTCCAGATCACTACCAGTCTTGAGCCAAGCATCTCTGCCTTGCCATGTCTTGATTCCAATAATGTCTTCCGTGTTTAGCCGTGCTCTACGCTTCAACGCATGTGCATTGTACAGATGTGCCGCGAGATCGCGGCTTTGTGCTTGTTCAATGGACTCTGCTAGCTGACGATCTGCGGCTGTGTACTCCTTCCATCTATTAGGTCGTCCCTTGAAGCGATTGGATCGTGTATGTGGTTCGCTATCGGTATCTCCGCTATCTGTCTCGTTCCCCTCCAGAATGTCAATCTCTACACCCGATTCTGCTTCGTGACCGTGTCCTTGTGCATATTGCACAACCAAAGGTTGAGGCTCCGCCTCGATTGAGGGCGAGGATTGCGGAGAAAACGCCAGCGAATTATCGAATTCCGACTCGGAGAGTGATGGGGCACTACTGTCACCACCAAATAACGACATCTTGATTGCTGAAGATGTCGAACATAGGTGTTATCAGAAATGCGAATGCGGCTGTAGCCATTTCTTGCCAATAATCAATGTAGTATTAATGTCGCGGTGTAACTAATACGGAGTAAATTGATGCGCGTCTCGAAAGTCGCACGAGGACACGTGCACGCGAAGTAACTAACTAGTTAACTAGTTATGGTAACTACCTAATAGTAACTACGCTAACAATTTGTTTCAACTGAATCAAGCATAATTCTGTGGCATCACCCAAGAATCAATTCGAAACGTTTTCGGGGCAAAAAAAAACTTCGGTCCTAGCCTAATAAAACTCGTGGTAGCCTCCTGGTTCACAAGATGCGAGGAAGCAAACATTATGCATCAATGGAGGGACAGGAAGGAATATTGGAAAATGCACCATGAATGGTTGTTTTGAATTTTGTTGTAACGTGACTTGAATCACCTTGCTTCAATGGTAAACCCGGAATTTCATGAGCTGCTAATGTCTAGGTATTTGTATGGCGCTACAGGTCATAAACTAGGGTAAAACGTTCAAGAAGAATTTCTACACGAATACGTAGTAACTCGATAGCTGCTATGCTTCGTTCAACCATGCAATAACCTCGCCTATGAATGATACTCTCCGAGAATAGCGCATAGGGGCCAACAAACATTGCGACACCTACATAGTATTCAAGCTTGTCCTGGATCAGTAAATTGCATCTGGTAGGCCAGAGCTTTCTTTGTGGTACCTTCCCAGCTAGTCAGTGCTGGCACTCTTCAAGGCTACAATCAGGAGCTTACACTTTGAATAGTGGATCCCATACGGTTACCGCTCTCGTAGATATGTGCCCATTTGCGAGCGAAGGTGACTCAAGAAAGAAGTGTTGGTCAGCCGAGCACTCCAAAACCTTCCCATACATGGTTTCATCCTGGAGAAAACGCTCATACGCTCGTGCAATGGTCGAAACTGGGGTCAGACTGCAGTAAATTAGATTCCATTTCTCTGAAAATCGCGTTGTACCTAGGTATGTACCATTCTGGAGATACGGCATCGAGCATTTCTCGTGGCATGATGGATGTAGGCACGATGCCTTCTTTACGTCAATATATGTTGCATGTTCAAGGACACGACTACTTACCAGGACAAACAGCGTTGATGGAAATATTTTCTTTCTACTAAAATCAGCCATAATAGATAAATGGGGTCTGGATTACACCTACGCTTTTCAGAATGCGCGCCGTCGCTTGAACAAAATTTAGGGCCGCGGCCTTTGTGCCGTCATACTCGGGATATGTTTCATGTGGCACTATAGCAGCAGCACTCGCAGTAACCACAATCTTTCCTCCCGGAATAGTGTTCTTGCGCATGAAGTGGATTGCTAATTGAGTGCCATAAATCACTCCCTTGTAGTTTATGTCCGTGCATGAAGTATCTGGTGCAGGAGGTATTCTGTTTGGGTAAGAAGATTGACTTTTATGAATATTGCGAGTCTCTCACCTTTCCGAGTTGCGATAATCAAATACATAAATCGAGCTACCACTCATTCAGTGTTTATCTTAAAATGTTGTGTGTTGATTAGGTACCTTTTATCAACTATGCCTGCATTCGCACAGAGTGCATCGATCCTACCATACTTGTCCCAAACCTGCTGGAACATCCTGGCCTGACTTTTATCACTAGTCAGCTTCTTGTACCTGTAGATGAGATGCTTGCTAACCTTTTGTAATCTGCGACATTGCAGCTATAGTAACTTGCTGTGTCTCCAAGTTCTTGTGCAAAAGTCTTATTCTCGCTGACGTCGGCAATTGCTACTTTCCATCCATTCTTTACCAGCATTTGTACTATGCCCTTTCCCATTCCGCTGTTACCTCCAGTCACGATAACCACAGGGGGCGACGATGCCATGCTGCTGTATGCGTGGATGCGGTGAGTTGATATTGCTCTGCTTGAAGTATGTAAGATTAATGAAATTCATCAATTGTGTATGCTTGGGGGATCGTTTCTCAATCCATGGTATATATGCGTATATGACCCAAGACTCCTCTGCCGGTTTGAAGGTTCTGATCAAATTCTATTAGTTTGATTACTCAGTTCAACAAATAATGGGTAAGATTTACATCATCAAAAGATCCCTTTTAGCGCTTCAAGTCACCCCATATTTTGAAAAAGAAATGTCAATATTAGCTATCAGAATGTAGTTAAGGCAAGCATAAAACCCGCATCATGCATGGGTTGATGGAGTGATTGCAGGGTTGAAATGTGGAGGATGACTACATCCTGTCCAGTTCTTTTGTAGTATTCTTCATGCGTCATGATTCAACTATTTTATCATGATTCCTGTGTATCAGAGCAGTGATTGTTAGACTGGGACAAAAGCTGGATTCAATTGACATTACAAATCAAGAATTAGACCTCTGACAATATCGACTACACCATCTGATCATCTCTCCCGTCGTTGATGAATCCCTCCAGATAACTTTTCGTCGTTTATTGACGTCCATATCCCATACCTAAGCCGGAGGATGATACGTATGTTTACCCATAAATATATACACTATCCCAACGCCCTGACTAGGTACCTAGGTAGTCACAAAACAATTTCCATCAGTGAGGGCAGCGAGTGGATTTGGGGTTCTCGTTCAATCAAGACATCGAATCTGTCTTATCAGGGGATCATTTTAATACCGGAGAAAATAAGCCGATTCGTTTTTGTCGTCGCTATCTATCACTTGAATATTCTTGATGATGGGACGACACAGTTCTTGGTCCGTGCACGGCCTTGGCATCAATCTTCATCAACGTCTCCTCCAGATCCCCGTTCCAACAACCACAATATACCTTGAAGATGCTCGCACGATCCATACTCCTGCCATTCCGGCGCACACTGTTCGTCCGGCCCGCCCTACGCCCCCGCTCCTTCCACTCGCACATCCACACACCAACATGCGTCTGCAACACCCTGCTGCGCCCCATGCTTCGAGCCCGCCAAACGCCCGTAGACTCTCTCACATCGCGCTTCAATGGCCTGCGATTACAAGCGGCCCAGCAAACACGCGGCATGAAAGTCCGGAGCTCCGTGAAGAAGTTGTGTGATGGCTGCAAGAGCGTGCGGAGGAAAAAGGGCAAATATGTGTACATTATCTGCAGTAAAAATCCAAAGCATAAGCAGAGGTGAGAATATGGAATGGCCGAGGGGAGGGGGTTGAGGGCTTATGGACTAATTGTGGTACAGGCAAGGATGATTGTACGACGTTGCAGCATGTCTATTTTCAAATGGCATATGATCTGCATGTGTAGATGAAGCGAAGTCGACTGAGAGCTAGTGGCTTTGAATGATTAGAGCAAGGGCAAAGGGCGTATTATATGTACGATTACTTCATACCCGGCATCCAGGGTGTTTGGGCAGATTCATGTTATTAGAGAACCACATCTCAGCTTAGCACTGTTCAGTGTAATACTGCAAAACATAACTATAACTATGGATTGTCATATTGTCAATTACCGCATTACATTAGATTGTTATGCATGTTCATTATTCGTCCCAGTGTTGTGCTGCCTTGAGGAATCTTCTCATTATACACTGCCACCACTCCGACCACCCCCAATGAGCCCCGCCATTTCCAGCAATTGTTTGTCAGCCTCCATATCCCCCGTTCCCAGATTGATTCTTCTCCGTGCCTCTGCTTCTCTCTCATGAAATGCCCATTCCTTCCTCTGTGCCTCAGCAACCTCGTCCCCTCCACATCCCCATACCTCGAGCGCATCAATTTCAAAACGGTCCTGCCAGCTCTTATTCTTCCGACATGGTAATTTGCTAGGATGAAATGATCCACCACCTTCCGCAAGATGTGTGAAGATGCCGTACTCTAGCGCGTCATCGAGATGTAGTGACACAGCTCCAGGTCGAAAGCGAGTCGTGGAATGGGTATGTGCCGAAGATTGTGTAGGTATTGGTGTTCCAAGTCCCACACCACGAGGAACTGTCGGTGACTTGCTGAAGTATACATAATCTTTGCTGAATTGGGATGCAGGGAAAACGTCGTGAATGGGCGAGAGCTGGAATAGCTGGGTTTGCGAATCACCAAAGCAAACTTTCCCAGAGTGCTTCCATTGTACTGAAATATATGCACCATATATGAGTGTTTGGCTGGGTGCGTCTTCAGGTCCGCTGCTGGGGATGCGTTTTGGTGGAAGCATATCTTCGAGCGCGCGTTCGCGTGTATTACTGGGTGTAGATGGAAGTAGACGC
Source organism: Shiraia bambusicola (assembly GCA_028220655.1). Taxonomy (NCBI): domain Eukaryota; kingdom Fungi; phylum Ascomycota; class Dothideomycetes; order Pleosporales; family Shiraiaceae; genus Shiraia; species Shiraia bambusicola. The sequence continues at coordinate 420,824 of SSBG01000012.1, read as the reverse complement.
CCCTTCACTAGCAGAATCGTGGGCGCACGCCAGTGAAATGCTTGCTTTTCAAATGAACCCATGCTGAAACCGTGTTTATTGCCGTGGTAGAGCGGCCTCAAAGCTCGGAAGAGTTGGCTGCCCTCAATGAAGAAGGATAATTGGCTCAGTAAAGTGAGATTAAGAATCTCACCCAGTTCACACAAGAGCGGTTCCGGTTCGGCTACGGACTTTGGTTCGTTTATCGCAGATTTTTTCTCGGATTTTTTCTCTGTTTTGGTTGCCTGGTTGGTCTTGCGCTTATGGAGATCGAGATCTTTCGCGAAGAGGAAGTGTTCAAACAGAGGCCGTAAGCCATTGAAGAGGTATGGTAGACATAGCGGTACAACTTTGTTGAATGTGCGGTACGTAATGCCTGGGTATTTCTCGACCCCAAAGGATGCCAGTATGGCATTTGCAGTCTGTCGTAACTCTTGCACTCGCTCACTTGTCAGATCTGGTGCGAGACTTGAAATGCTCTGCTGCGGATCGATTGGTGCTACAAGGAGCAGGAGTTCGACAAGCTTCAAAAGATTGTCTGTCGGTATAATAGAATGGTGTACATTTGTTTGTTCGCCCTCCTTGAAAACATCGGTAGCATCCATACTGTCGAGTGCAGCCAGTACCAGTTCGTCGTTTTCTTCTTCTTCATCGCCCCCGTCGTCTGGCGCATCAATGGCAAAGCCCAAGTTGCTTACATTACCGTTGCCCTCGCGTAGCTCGCTAATTCTCTGTTTCTCTTTGTCCTCCAAGCCTCTCTGTATGCCTTTGTCGTATATGGCTAGGCTCCTGTAAAGTTCCCGCAGCCAAAGCTGACGACTTTTCTTCTTGAGCACGACACCAAAACGCTCAGTCGTAATCGTAACTACTTTCAGGAGTGCATCTTGAGTCAAGATAGCTGGCACTTGGCTGGGCAAAGGAAACGCGCCCAGATAGCTGGCCATCTGGAAAAGCACAGGGCCTACACCTAACGCATCAGGCAGCTCGAGGAAGCGACATAGTGTTGATTCGCTCCAATAAGTCACCCCAGACTCCGTTTCAGAGAGCGATCGAAAGACAGAGTTGAAGCAGTATAATTCCAGGGGGGAAAAGCTTTTCTGCGCAAAGCGTTGGGCGAGCAATGTGCTCACTTGTTCTGTCCAGCGTCAGACCATGAACTCATAGTTATCTGAAAAGTAGTTATCAAGATTTGAATTGAGTAAAGAGAATCAGAGTTACATGTACATACCGGAAGTCAAATGCGCAGGCTCAGAGGAAGGCCCTTGGCCCATATTGAAAAATTAATTTGCGAATGCTGCGTGACACGATCTTTGGAGCTGTCGCGTTGCGTCGTTTGGAATGGTGCGGAGCCATGACGGCATGCCACGCGGAGTTAACTAGGTTAACTGAAGCATAAATCCGCCATATGTGTAGTACATAGTAATTGCTTAGTACATCATGCCATCTGCTCATCATTTGCCTGAGCTTTTAGTATTGAGTATGAATAATTTTAATCACTCCAAAGTTCCGAACGTATGGCGCCACTCTACGCTGATTTTCATTGTTACGGAATTTTATGTCTGGAATCAATAGTTACACGATGCAGTTGCCCGCCGGATGGTGAACCTCCTAGATGGTAAACTTCCCAGATGGTAAGCCTCCCAGATGGTAAACCTCCCAGATGGTGAACCCCCCAGATCGTCCATGTTCAATTATGGTACAAAAGCCGAATTGGAGAAGAAATCCGTCATGAACCCGTTAAATAGCTTGACCTTGAGCCCTGAAATCGCAAAACGAATCAGACTGACGGATCGATCCTCACCATCGCTTCGTGCTTGCAGTTAGTAGTAATGATGGCTGAAGCTGCCACCGCGGCTGCCACCACGGCTGCTCCCACGGCCAGCACCACGGTCAGCACCACGGTCAGCACCACGGTCAGCACCACGGCCAGCACCAAGGGTACCACCACGGTTACTACCACGGCCAGCACCAAAGCTACCACCACGATTACCATCAAGGCTACCACCACGGCTACCGCCAAAGCTACCACCACGGCTACCGCCAAAGCTACCACCAAAGCTACCACCACGGCTACCACCACGGCTACCACCAAAGCTACCACCACGGTTAACATCAAGGCCACCGCCACGGCTACCACCAAAGCTACCACCAAAGCTACCACCACGGCTACCACCAAAGCTACCACCACGGCTACCACCACGGCTAACATCAAGGCTACCGCCACGGCTACCACCAAAGCTATTACCACGGTTGCCATCAAGGTTACCGCCACGGTTACTGCCACGGTTACCACCAATGCTACCACCACGGCCACCAAGACTAGTTTCTCCTGGTCCTCGAGATGATGAATTACCGAATGAGGCACCTGGAGTGTAGCGCGACTGACCATTCTCAATATCATTTTCGAATGATCTACCGTGACTATGAGTAGTGACAGGTGGAAACGGTCCAGAGTGATGAGGGGCCCGCTGAACGTCTTGGTCTCTCATGCCGGGCTCCTGCAGATAGTTGCTGACAAAGCTTGGGTTGACAGGTGTGCTTGGAGCCGCAGGTTGGAACATCGATGAAGGTGCCGATAGCCGATCATGCCAGTCTCCAAGAGGATCTTGCTCAAAGAAAGGATTGCGGACGCTTGGAGATTGTGTCCTTGGAAGAGCTTCAGGATAGAACAGCGATGAAGGTATCAATAGCTGATCATACCAGTCTTCAAAAGAGTCTCGCTCAAAGAAAGCATTGCTAACGCTTGGAGGTTTTGTCATTGGAAGAGCTGCAGGATAATTGTCTTGATCTTCAAGCAAATCCTGGTAGAAAGAGGCACTTGGCAAGTTTGACACCGGGGGTCTGCCATGAGTCGCGGCGTGGAAAGCGTTCTCAGAGGAGATTGTTTGCGGTTGATTGTGTCTGTTTCCAAGACTGCTTTCGGGAATGGGCAAACCGTAGGAGCCTAAATTTGGAGGCCTTGGACGAGCAGCTATGTTTTGAGAAGTCTCAGACAAAGCTGTAGCAGGCTGCTGTTTACCTTTGGGCTTGTTTAGCTTTGCGGGCTCTTTGGCAAACTTCTCCAAGTCTTGTTGTAGCTTTGGAACCCAGGCGCTGACGTTTGGCCATCCCTTGGCAGTTTTCAAGACCTCATTTGCGTTCTTGTGAAAATGCTCATTGAGCAAATCCTGCCACAGTGACGGTGGGTTTTCAAGCCATTCCATCATGGCGATGCGCAAAGTATTTAGTCGGATCTGGTCGTCATACTCCGTGGAAATTTTCTTAGATTCCTTGCAATGAACAAGATGATCTCGTCCCGGCTCGTTGTACCACGGCTTTTCGCACAGGACCAATGCCTGGAGCGAAACAAGAACCTGGAGAAATGTGGATTGGCCAGGTATCCAAGGGTCGCCTGTTATGTGTTAGCATTCATTCAATCGCACCAATAGAAAAGAGGTACATACCTGGCCATGTCCCTAGCAGCGACAAGCAAACCTTTCCATTCGGGTAAAGATTCGGATTGAAGTTTGCCTTGCCACCTCCTGTTGTCTTGAAGTAGGTCCTAGGTGGCGTGTTTGGATAATGGCCATCACAGTAAAAGTCAAATTCAAACATGCCGTTCTCGTATGGAGTTCCCGACGCGCCAATGATGATAGCTTTGAGAATATCTGGTCTGCTCTCAGCATACCTCACAAATATACCTGGAGGTAGACTCGTCTCCAAAGCCGTGATTTCTGCTAGAAGATGTTTGATACGACCTGGCTGCCCAAAGTTTAGTTGCGCTGCAGATGACGAGTAGTGATGATCATCGATGATCTGGTCGTCGGGTGCAGTAGCCACACAAGGAACGGCGGCTCTCGGGGGCGCTGTGGTCATGTTTGCAGGTGTCTCTGTTCCTTGTACATCTCCAGTCAGAAAATCTGGCATCACAGAAGAGCCAGCTTCTGGCAGATGGGTGTTTACGCTTCTCGCATATGCTGCCTCTCCGCTTCCATAGGGTGAATTATTAGCAAATGCGTCGCTGGTGCCATGGCTGTAGTACGGATTCTGGTTTGTATCTGTAAACATAGCTGAGTCTCCATTAAGTTCTGCCGAAAGACGTAAGGCAAACTCATAATCGAGATCGGTTCCAGGATCTGGAGATGGGGGCTGGAAAGGCCGCGACATTATTTGTGCCTCAGAGGCCGCTTGGAGGTACGAACTGTAGCTGGTGGCGGAGAATTGATTGTCGTGGCGGTGGTGTAGGAGGACAAGAGTCTCGTCAAAACAAAACAAGCTGCGGTAGCGGCTCACGGAGCTATGTAAGCCAGAGGTCCCTTGTTTAAGCACGCAACACCGATGGAAATCCACACAAGAGCGAGCTCTAGCATGCAGGGTAGGGTAATAAGGACGCACTAAAAGATGTGATATCTAAAGTGGTGAGGAAGAGCAGTGAGTTGTCATGAATTGGCTAGCTTACATTAGTTGCTAGACTGGGTCAATGAAACTAACCAATAGCACATTCGGAAACGTGTGTCCAAAGCTCTTAAAACTTTACCGATGGTGCAATAATCTCGTTCAAATCCTTCAAGCATTGGCATATGGCTGCAAGAAATTTACGGCACAATTACGGAGAGCCAGCACTAGTCTCTGTCAGTCAATGGTCGCTCGCCTCTGTTTACAGCAAGGCCGCCTGATGCATACCACATTACCGTGGACCAGCAACCCGGTCTTCGTCACTCATAGGAGCTGCTCCTTCGAACTATACAGGAAGGAAAGAGGAACGCTAGAGGGCCGTAGGATTTGGCTAAAGACTCGGCGGTATATAATGGCAAGGCTTCTTGGGAAAGGCTCATGGAGGCAGCTGAGATTCGTGCAGGATTTCTGTTGACACAGTCACCTCTCAGTATGAGAGTGCAAGCAAACACAACCAGTGTCGGGGCCAGGAAAACAATACTGCGATGGATTAAAGAGCAAAAGGTGGCCCAGTGGCATCCTTCCACTGCTCTACTGTTTAGTACCAAGTATAAAAGCGCATGGAGAATCATACCGCAAAACACACTGGCCGCCAAACCAGAGTAGTGTTCTTGAAGCATTTTGCTATCAGCGTAGTTTCCATGATCTATGAAGTGTGAACGTCCTGTAGGATAACTGATTTTAAAGGCGGGTGAAGTGGGACTTCTGGGAGCTTTCCGGAACCACTTGAAATTTACGAAGCCTCTCCATAATGGCAACATGAACACTGAGGGAGGCTTCGATGAGCGTGATGTAGACGTCTGGAACGAATGGTGTGATTATTGTCTTTGCACTGATTCCGTGCGTCTGACGGTCACTTCGAAGGGAAGGCTTTTGGTTATCAGTGGTTATCCCAAGCCATTTCCTTTGAACGACCCATGATGTCAACATTCATATCTAGTGCAGCATGAACATGTGCTTGTGGTGTGGTGGCTTGCGCTTCATAGATGCTGTAACTTGGCCTAATACCAGTGTCAGCTTCTCAATTCGAGCTTCTTCTTCTTCTTTCTCCTGAATCTCTTTCCGGATTCAAGAGAGCAAACTTTGTAGTTCGAGAACGGCAGTGAAGTCGGGCACGGGGCGAATGGTCTGCACTGAAATTTTGTTAATGTTTTCATGGTTACTCCCGCGTTTGGGTCAAAACACCACCAACGCAGAATCTCCTCCACTCTTTTCTCCTCCCCTCACCACACCACTCAATAGCTCGATTAGCAATCTTGCATGCCGCAGGATCTCCGCGCTTGATCAGTCTTTTCGCATCGGGTGTTCGGGCACGTTTGAGCGCAACTCCCAGCACCAGGATGTCTCGTCGGCCGCCAAAAATCAACAAAACGGCCTTGTCCGGTCCGTGGCTTCTGCTCCTTAGCTGCCTTCTCTTGGTTTCAAATCTAGGAGCTTTCTTTCGTCTGTCGCAGGTCTTGGAGCCTCAAAATATCATGTTGCTGCCTTTGAACGATGCGGCTGAGATCACCACTGTGCCCGTATGCCGCCTCCAATCCAGTAATATCGCGATGCGGTAGCTAACTCTTAATCAGGAGTACCTTTTATTCTCGACCACTGTCGGCCCCCATACAACGAGCTCTGGATTGTGCGAGGCAACGAGGCATCCGCAGTCGCGAATCATCATACCAGTAAGTATTACTGTCCATAATTTGGCTCCATAACTTGGCAACCTTCTAACACCTTGGTAGCTCAGAGCAACAGCAACTGCAGGATCCTCCGCTGGACTTCACGTTGGTCGTGTTTCGTATACGAATATGCCCATTGCAGTGACCAATACGGCTAGTACTGCAGTCTTCACCACTGCTACCCCGACTGGCGAAGATGCCATCACAGTGAGCCCTCCGAGCTCTAGTGAATCTACATCCCACGTAGAGGAGCAAGTATCATCACCTCCTTCTTACTCTTGGAATTTGAACGGAGGGGAGATGATTCAAGCTACACAACAGATTGTAGAACGTGGAATTCATCCTCGGATCGGCGGAGCGTCTCAAGTACATGGCCGGTCGCAAGACATCAATGGCGGCAACTCTGGTCAGATCAATAATAATCGGCTCAACCCTGCGACCCTTGCTCTGCTGGCACTGGTCTCCGATCACTTCCGATTGTTTGTCTGGAACCTTAGGAATGGCAACTGCGCGATGCATGCGCACATCTTTGCAGACGTATTTGCACATACTGAAGATCCAAATGTACCGACTTGGCATACCCTTGATACAGCACCCACGCACCAGGAGTATGTTATATATCAGAATGAGGGATACCGAGTGTTCCGATTGGAGCAGCAATATGTAAGTCTTCAATGCTGCTACCTTGACGATGACTAACGTCCGTTATTAGCTACGAGTCAACCCTACGGTAATCAATCCCGCTGAACATATGTCGACAACCGGTAATCGGGATATCACTGACCAGGACGTTGTCAATAATATGCCAGCGAAACATATGCGAGGAGTATTCCCAACCGAAATCTGGATTCAAATCCTGGAGGAACTCTTCTTGCATCCACGAAGATTGCGGCCGCACCGGCAGTCAAAACATCCGCGAAAGCTAATCCTTTTGGATAAAAATAATGTCAGGATCGACCTCGTCTTGTTGTGTCATGTAACGCAGGTTTCACAAGAGATGCGAAATCTTGCTCTTGAAATGTTCTTTGCGCGAAACAGGTTCCATTTCAGCTCCGGCGATAGACATAAATCCAAAGAGCATAGTGGTTGGATGTGGCTACAAGGTATACCTAATGACTGGATACAATTCTTACGCGACATCAGGCTCTCCTTCGACTGCAGAGCCGGCTCTTCGGGAATACGAGCTAGATCAGTTAGAAATTTGGTGAAGCTACTCGGTCGTAGTCGTTTCTTGAAGCACCTCGCTCTTGACGTGGACGTCATTGGTCTTTCCAGCTCGCAACTTCTGAACTTTAGGGACGTCCCGATTTTCAAGCTGCTAAGCCACTTTCGCAACATTGAACATCTCACCATTGAAGCCAGCGACGGAATCCCGTTTGCTGAGCTGGAACAATGGCTTCAAAATGCGATGACCCAGCAGATACCCCGAGGATTGAATGGAGGCCACTTTTTGCCATGCGTGTGGACAAACCTACCTAGCCTTACCACCAGATTACCTTGGAATAATGAAGAGTATGAATTATGGGCTCAAGCACTGGGTATAGACCGTATCGCTCATGGCATTTCGGAGACGCAGATTCTCCGGCGAGCTCGAGCATTCAAAAAGGAACACACGATCAAGCGAGCAGCTAGGCGATCTCAGCCTGCTTTGACTGTGGACCAAGCAGCATCAGACAATAGCGGCAACGGTCCTTCTCAGCTTGAGCAACTGCCCGGGAAGCGCAATCTAGACGATGGCTCGGAGGATGAGGCTTCCCAGAAGCGGCCTAAGCATACCTAGGTAGTCAATTAGCCCATGGGTAAAGGCGGATCTGGGATGTGCATCAAGGATTGGAAAAGTACCATGAGCAGGGTAGACAGTCATATTGAGGCACGTGAAGTGCTAAGATGCAAAGCTGGTTGGAGTTAAAAAGGGCTTGGATACTACATAGGCATGAGCTATCTGCTCAACAATGGGGAAACAACAGACACTTATGAGTAATTGGTATTTTGTGATGATGATGATGATGATGATGATGATGATGATGATTATTGTTCTCTAGTTATTGGATCGAGGGCGAAGCAGGACATGGTGTGATCCTTCGCTTGCTGTGGAGGAAGTGATGTTTTGATTCTCCAACGTGACGAGGGACTAACTAGGCCAAATCAGGACTAGTACTGGTGGCTAGGTAACTACGGAGTAGTTAACTAATTAGAACTATTATTACTTGGCACCTACTCGGCCCTAACAACTGACTATACTGCTCCGTATAATTACTATTTTATAAATATCGACACAGGATCGGCCTCGCACGCCCAATACAATTCTTTCTGAGGTGAATAGCACCCTAGATCGATCTAAAATTTTGACTAGCACAATCTCGTACCCTAACTTTACTCTGCTCTGTTGAGGAGTCTGATGATGCCGCAGAGGACGACGGAATCTATGCGCTCGGTGAATCACGCTGAATTCACCCATCAGAGTTCTTTTACCGATCATTCACGTAATCTTCTTGCATCCATAACCTTCTTGAGTCTCAAGGCTTAGAAAACCGTAGTGAGGTTTTAAGATTTATGATAGGTTGAATATTCAGCCGCCCGCCAACGAAGGGCTATCATAGGGCGTAACTAACTTATCTATTTGTAAGTAACGAGGACATTTTAAAAAGCGTTCGCCCAGGGATGTTAGGCGATATGATTGGGAAGAATGAATTTTATTAACTATTAATTAATTTACTTTTACTCTTTTCTATTAATCTCACGAACTTTATTTGTATTTGAATAACAATACTCGTTTCTCCACGCAGCAGCTGCAGAAAAACCACCGAACATTACCAAAAGCAAAAATATAGTGGTACTTCGATACCCCAAGATCGGCTACAGGCGGGGTCGAACCCTGGCCTAGCCAATCTCCATCACAGGAATGGTATCCCATCCCGAGCAGACTCAGGATCACTGCGATGCCCCACCCCACCAAAGCGTGTTCCGCTGTTTTGCTTGATGATATATTTGAGAATTATTCAATATATATACAGCGTTATTTGGGGCGCATATGACAAATGTGAGTGAAGGTGGGCGGCGAAGTTTGGCGGGCGGTGTGCCTGGAGTCCGTTTGACGTTGAAGTTTTTCACAATATCACAATAACCTGTCTGACACAGCTGCCATACGTCCTCATCACAAGCCCAGGCGTTATCGAAAACCCTAATTGCATACACTACTGCCTTTGTCATTGTCAGTCCGCTCATACTCACACTCACTTTACTTCACTCGAGATCGCCAGCCCACATAAATACCACACTATCCAAGACGGCATATCCTCCACCACCTCTCTCCCAACCCACGACTGACCCAAAGAACACTTTCAAGACCTCGCACAATCAGGCAAAGGTACACGTCCCATACCACAACAAACCAAATAACACACTGACACAAATCCTTCCACCCAAACAACAACAGCAACAACAAAAACAGACACAAAAACACCAGACACCACCACCACCACCACCACCACCACCACAAAAATGTCCGCCCCCAATACAGAAAACCCCGCCAACCCCCTCCCCACTCGCGCTCAAGCCCCAATCCACAACGCAATAAACCCCTACCTCAGCACCACCGGGCCCTGCGCCATCTGCCGCCTCCTGCGCATGAGCCTCGCGCTCCTCCCACTAGGCAATACCCTCGAGATACACGCCGTGATGCCATGTCTCAAGATGTGCGAGTGCGGCCGCGCGTTTCACGAGATGTGCTTTTACTCAATTGTGAGCGAGGACGCGGAGCACTCGCTTGTTTGCGAAGCGCGTGTGAGGGGGTCAAGGCGGAGGTGAGTGCCAGCGGGTGCTATTGCGGCGGTGGTGGAGCGGGTTTGGAAGCGGATGTGGTTATATAATTGATGGAGTAGGGAGGGGGAAGGGAAGGATGGGTTTGGTAGTGGATAGATGAAAATGGATTTTATGATGAGGGGAGAATTGTGTTTTATGGTGCCTTTTTTTGGGTTGCTTTTTCTGAAGCTGCTTGTTTTGAGTTGGGTGGTTTCTTGACGGTTTGGATGAGGTGCGATTGAAATGGTTGTTGGGGTTGTAATGGGTAAGTTTTTTGTTGAGAGATGTTCTATCGTACGAGACTGAGAGGAGGTACTTTGGTTATAGGCAGCTCTATCCCAAGGACTACACCAGACTCCTCTCCAAATAGGGCACAGAGATTTTTTATAGGTAATATGGTTAATGCTATGGCACTGGTAGTGTCTATAGAGTAACATGTATCAACATGTACTATGTACAGCACTTGCCTAAGGGTATTCCTACTTCAAACATCACCGCATACCGAGAGTTTGGGAAAACGTAATTACTGGATGAAACGCGAGAACGTAATTACTGGGTGAAACGCGAGGTTGTACAACATTCGCATATCTACCTAGGTATCCAATCGCAATATGCTGATCCAACAAAACAAAACTGAAACGAGCAGGGCGTTCTGCTGTGCAATGCTAATTACCACAATGAACCACAGCTTTGGGTGTGGATGAAAATCAGGCACGTATTTAAAGTTGACTACGGAGTACCCCCTCGAGTATTCATAGAGTAAAGTCAACCATTCCTATTACTTTTCAAAATCAACACTTTTGCCTTGCGATTTCTGCCAAATGCCAGCATGAATTCTGAAGTCATCGCCGCGATATTTCGCTCTGACTTGAGTGACCAGTTGGATCCTTCTCAGGCCGCAATCACCGAATCGAAGTATCTCGCTTCTTATAGCTGGCTTGAGAGTGACGTTCCTACAATTTTGGTACCTGGTAAGCACTATCGAGCAAAGAAGCTTGTCAAACATTTTATTCTAATAGCCAGTAAGGTTCACCGCCTCTTTGGACACCACCAGTGGGACCACTGAGATTGGAGCCTGACTCTGGACGAGTTTATGTTGATCAAAATGCGGCGCGAAGTCCCGATGCTCCTCTCGCGCCTGTGTTTGATGCACTGCAAGCCCAGAATCCTGGCTTCGAGATTGGAGGTGTTGACATCATCACGGACCGGAACAATATCAGAAAGCTTCTTCGGTTCCTTGATGGGAGTTCAAGCGAATGCTTTCAGATACGTGTTGATATTGTCGACGGCAAGAGGGCACTGTTTACGCGCATGGATGATGAGAGCACTACAGTTATTCGGGGTTTCCAAGGATATGGTCGCAACTACGAGCAGGCTTGCACAGAAAGTGGGAACGGAACCTCTGGGTATTACAGAATCACTAGCTTTCGTTTCGGTGGCTTGCAATGCGTGGTCAGAAATGAAACTGATGGGTACATTGCTGGTGAGCCTGAGCAGGCTGTGGCCCAGGAGGAGGCAAAGACGACCGACTTTCTGCTGGAATCGCTGGAAAAACTGCAGCTTGCTGACTCTGCTTCTGGATCGAGCCGTACATCCAAAGTTACAGTCAACAAGGGAGGTAAAGAGGTAGACTGTTCTTCCATTGTGGAAATCAAGACTCGAGCTTTTGGTAAGAGCCTGGACATGAACGAGACTGCAGCTCAGCTCTGGATATCCCAGACGCCACACTTGGCTATCGCCTACTATAAAAACGGTGTGTTCGATGATGTCCAGGTCAAAAACATGACTCAGTATGTCCGCGACTGGGAAAAGAGCAACCAAAAAGTTCTCTGTAGCCTGGGCTGTCTGTTGAGTCGAATCATTAAAGTAGTGAAAGGTAGTGCAAGTCAGGCTGCGATTGTCAGGTACGAAGGCGGAGCGAAGCTGGACATCATCGCTGATGGGCAGAAGAAGGCTCCGTCAGAAGTCAAGGACAACAGTTGGGTGGTGAAGACAGGAGATCTGTACAAGGTTAGTAAGCATAACTATTTGGTACGAGCACATCTGACATGTATGAGATAGGTAGACGATGTCTCCCGGATTCCACGCTTAGCGAGCCTAGTTCGCAACAGTGTTGATCACTCACCTCAACCAGCGGAAATCGTCCACGAAGCGATACCTTTATTTGATGTCGCCCTCAAAGGAATTGAATCGGGTTATCGCCATTGTTTTCGATCAATGTCATGCAACATCACTCTCTACCGAACCCTCTGCGACACATATGAATTCCTTCAAATCGACGTCTGCAAAGGTCGGACGCCCAGTGAAATTATCAAAGATTTGAAAGCCGGACAAGGCTACGATGAAGATCGCGATAGATCTAAAGCCCGAGACGCCGCATTCAAACTTGTCTATTGCCTTCTACGAGACATGTTTCAGAGCAATCAAAAGCAACAGTGTACAATCTATAATGCCGTTCTGTTCGTTGTATCTCATCCCGGAACCTTCAAATGGAAGACGCGAAATGCCGTACGATTGGTGTACGAAAGCAAGTTCATGTTATCAGAAAAGCAAAAGGTGAGCCTCGATCGATGGCACAAGGTCGATTTGTACGAACAAATTCACTCCGACGAAGACGATGGAAGCACAGAAGGAGAAAGTACGAATCAGTCTAGAATCTATATTACATTGTGAGCAAACAGGTCTAGTACATTCATCACATTGAAACGGTAGTGGCTCACAGCACCCTGCCTCATTCAGTAGCGGAGAATACTCGCAAACTTCAGCGCTGGAGGGAGGTGTGCATAGTGTGTCTCTGTACTGATATAAGTCAAATCATGTTGGAGCGCACCGTGTGACAGGATAGGCTCGAGTTTCGGGGCCTCGAATGCTATGGGTGAGATATTCACTGCTGCGAACATGATCGGGATGGTGTTGGCATAGCGTGTTCAGCCTTATATGAAGATGTTTGACACACGTTAGCTTGAAAGCTGAGGAACATGACCTTGGAAAGTAATTAGCATGATGACCAACAACAAAGAAAATACGGCGCAAAAAACTAAATGGCAGGCTGATACGTGTCAAATGACATGAACATATGCCTGGCAATCATATACTTCATGGAAGACAAGGCGCTAGTGCAATGAAAGCCACAATAGTCAAAGAGGTAATATGAGAATGGGTAGATCTGTTTTACATAAAGTTACAAGACTTACATCATACTGGTTCATTCCTCACCCCCAACCCCACAAGTGTTTGATTGTGTCGCCTAACGTAGCCCGCCCAGACTCTATCCTCTTCATGCGAGCGATGCGTTCTTCAACAAAGGTTTTTTCGACCTTTTTACTCACACCTGTTTGTGCCTTTAATTCACCAAGTACAGCCATTCTCTCGATCTCGCGTTGTTCTGGGGGTAGCTCAGCAAGCTTCTTTTCGTATTCTCGTCGTGACTCGGGTTTGATCTTGCTCCAGATGTCGTTTTCTTCATCAGCAACCGTTTGGCCGGGTGGTGTGGTAGGGCCAGCTGGCGAGGATTGCACAGCCATTGCGCGCGATATAGTAGAGTCGGAAAGCAGTCCCTCGAATTGTGGCCTTGGCCTTCCCTCCTCTTTGGCCTTGTCTATTTCAGCTTCTTGAGCAAGCATCTGCTGATATAGCTTGTCGGCATGCATTTGGATCTTCTCGTCGTCTTCAGCAGATCGCTCGTCCATGGTCAAATAGCCGAGAGCCTTTAAGAACTTAGACTGAATGTCATAGCAGCGATTGAATTTTTGCGATTCAGCATGACACATTGTGCCTCGAGACCACCATGATTTTGGATTTCTGAAGCAATCGAACTGTTCCATATATTCTAGAGCACAATTCTCCATTGCTATGCGCCCAATCGCCGCCTTTCGATCGTTGTATGAATCGACCAGGTCTCGTAATCGATCTTGCTCAGACTTGGCTTGATTGTCAATGACTGTTTGTGGGATATAATTTTTCCAAAGATGGGCATAGCGGCCATCTTGGAATTGTGACTGTGGAGGTACATGAGGTTGTTGTGGGTCTGTTTCTACGGGTGTGGATGTGGTAGCAGGTTCACTTGCAATGGGCTTTTTTTTGGTGGCCGAGGGTAGGGTAGGTTTTGGGTTTGTTGGAGCTTCTTTCTTCAAGAAATCTTGTAGTGAGGGGTCAAGATTGTCGGTGGTACTCCCACCACTCCCCCAAAGCCAGCCCATATTTGGATTGCAAGTGAATTGGGTGGATTGACCGAATATATTTCCTGGTGGTGAATGGGCAATGGAGCTTGCGGGGGGATGAAAGCTTGGGTGGTCCAAGCTCGTCACGTGCACACCCACTAGTTAACTAAGTCGCGCGTCCACGGCACAACAGAGGGGAGCACGCGACGACATCATATTTACAGGCCCAATTGATACTTTCACATTGCTATGGCGCCAATCGGTATGTAGATTCCGAATCAATACAATACTTCTCTTAGAATTTTATATTGACAGTTCACCTAGATCGGCGTGAGCATCGACAACAGCGCGTGCGCGGCGCTGGGTGAGTTTCCACATCACATACTCCAGGTCTTTGTATACTGACTTCTCAGGCCATCCTCCGTTCAGGCGTCTTTTGGCTTCAACTTTGGTGCTCTTGGCGCGCGACCCGCCAAACAAGTCTCTCTTCCACCGCAACCGTCACCACGTAAAACGCCAGTACGAAGCACACCCCGTGGCGCAAATGGCTCGGCGCACCGACATAGAAGCGCATCGGTCCAGCGCAGCGGTAGTGCGAAGCCTAAGAACACGCCAAAAGAAAAGACTGTGACCCCCCACTTGGGTAAAAGAAAGCGGGGCTCGAGTCAAGTGCAACAGGATGTTGATGGTGACGAAGATGAACTTAGTCCAGATCGCGAGCATCTGTTAAGCTCTCTAGCAGAAAAAAGCCGGCGGATCATAGGTGCGGTTTCGCCGATCCACGAAGAGTTCGATGAAGCGCCAGATGAGCTATCTATCTTGGAAGATAAGGGTAGTGCAAATCGCAAAACAGTAGTAAACACGGCAGCAGCGATGAATGGCACCCCTATAGCAGCAGTTGCCCACAAACGGACGTCTTCTGGAGGTGTTTTGCGCACGCCAGTCGTCGGCGGTACAGGCAAGATGGTCACAGCCTCACGTCAATTGATTCGAAGGTCTAAATCGACAGAACTAGGGCCTGAAACACCCAGTTTACTTCCCAATGGTCGTTCAAGAGCGCCATTGGCATCACCTTCTGGGTCTATGTTTGATACACCAGTCAATGTAGAAGCTGCAGCAGAAAGCGAGGATGAGCTGTCGCCACCACAGGTCAATGGTACTACGCCTCGCGTAATCTCAAGCGAGCGACGTCCCAATGGCCACATGCAAATAGAGAGTGATGCAGGCATAGATGAGCTTTCTTCGTTAATGCAAATCACCCCGGCTCAAGCCACGCCTAAAGTCGTGAGCAACAAGCGAACCACCAAGGAACAGCAAAAGCCTGGAGAAGAACCTGCCGCAACACAATTTGCAAGGCGCGATCGGCCACGAAATATCGTTTCAGGGGAAGAATTAGATATCGCTGGCTCTTCGGTTGAACCAACAAATCGCGGCAGGCCAAAGAAGAATGCCCCTATAGAAGAGAATCCAGCCGCAGTGACACCGGCTGCATCGAAGAGAAAGAGCAAAATAACAGAACAGAAAGTGGATGAAGAAATGAATGATGAGCAGATCGATGAGCTCTCACCCGATAAAGATCAATCCACTCAATCTTCCACAAAGGCTGGAAGAAGACCAACAGAAATAATGCTGTCCGATGAAGAAGAATCCGACGAGTATGAGGAGCCCGAGCCTGAAGAGGAGACAGTGCTTCCACAACCACCCACAAAACGACCGTCCCCCAACCAAAAGAAGCAGCCCAAGTCGGTTAGTGAGCAACCACCACGGAAACGCCACAAATTCCTTGGGCCAAAACACGCAATTTCTGTGATGCGTATCAAGGGCTCAGCTGTACGAGGGATTACAGTTGTTGACACTACGCGCACTATATTGGAAGAGACCATCGATCATCGACTCAATCGAATGGCTGAGAAGCTGCAAATCTCTCAAGATTCTAGTCGACGTAAGGAGCTGCGTAGCGAGATCAACTTCGCCCTTGCGTTCAAAGAAAGCTTGAACGAAAAGCTCCTCGACTTGCAAGATGCAAACGATGTTCTCAGCACCAATTTGAAGAAGATGAAACTCTTCAAACGCGACAATGCTGAGCTGCGCAAAGAGATCCTTACCTTGCAAAACAGCAGGCAAGATATTGCTTTGCAGCACGATGATGCGCAGATAGAGTTTGAGGCCAAGAAAGCTAAAGTCGACGCGAAAAACGAGCTCAGCGCAAGCATGTTTGACATTGAGGCTGCGATCGCAAACGGTCGTAAGAGAGCGCGCAAAGAGGGCCGAGAAGACGAAGGCCCTGAAATACCAATTAGCATGCTGCTGGATATGGTGGGCAGAGATGTAGGCTCTCTTGGGGGTGGGCTATTATCGAAAGTAAAGGCGTTCAACAATACTCTGGAAAGGGCAGCTGGATGGTTGGAGGGAAGGGCGTGAATTCTCCCCCCCATCCAAGTCATCGGCATCATACATTATAGGCGTTTCTATTTTTTTTCCCCAGATTGGATTATGGATACCCTGGCCTTGAAGTGCCATTATGAACTAGGATTATCTTTTACTTTTAACAGCGATATTGCATATTTCGAACTGTTGATTGAAAATATAGGGTTCGTGCTATAGAGTGAAGCATTATCACTTCTCACTTCTCGCCTGACAGTATATGTGCATCTTGAGTTTTTCTTTACAGCAGCATAGTAGACCCCGAGTGGGCGTTAATCTCGAGCTGAACTGTATATCGATGGTGTGGCGTAGACGAACCACACCACGGACTGCGCCACAATTGGTGGCTTCAGGGTCTGGTTGCGGAGCTGAGTACTCTAACTCATCTCATTGCGGCTGCAAAAGTCTTGGACATGCCCCGCATCGTGGCCCTACTTTGGCAATTCTCGAATGCTGACATCTGTCTGATTTGATTTTTTCCCTGGACCAGAAACATCACCCTAGCCATCGTCTTGAAAGAAGCAAAAGTAAAGTATCACTATGCCATCTAAAGGGGTCAGATGTTTTTCTTACATTGCAGTCGATAATATCGAACTCGATTTCACTGTCCCAAATGGCTGCGTCACTCGCTGCACTCAAGGTGAATTTTCCATCGATGAGCTTACAGTTGACAGCAAGAATCTCAACAGATTTGACTTCTCGGGCAAATTCGAATTTGTTGTACGACGTGAAGGCTGCGAGCTTACCCGTCAGTGGGTATCTGTCAACAGCCTGACAGGTAAACTCGGTGATGGTACATTACACGACATGGAACAGACGCCCAGTATCTTCGCTGAAGATCTGATCATCACTTTCGGTCTATACGATGCAGGGCCAGGATGTTCAGGACTGCCAAGTTCACATCAATGTTATGTGACTGTCACTCGAAACTACGAGAACTGGATGCGCGAGGTTATCCCACAAGATGATGACAAGTCTGACCGTCCATTCAATAAAATGGTGTTATCATCTGCTCACGACATCGGCATGAACAGCATGGACACCTCTCTAGCACTGCTCCAGAATGCTGGCGCTGGCATTATTAAAGAAGTCCTCGGTCGCGAACTCCCCTCCATCTTCGACATCTTCAACAGAGTAGGCGACGGCGCCATGAACCGCATCGCACCAGACATAATCCGCGCTCTAGCCGTCACCCAGAAAGACAGTCTCACCACCATCCTGAAACTCGGAGCCCGATACCTAGCCTTCCGCCCGGCCAAATGCCACCGCCAAATTCAGCGCGTAAGTCCTCTAGAAGACACATGGTACTTCCAACACGGCGCCATACCCGGATCTCCATACCGCCACTTCCTCGAGGAAGGAGTCCAATTCCTTCAAGATCACAGCGATGAGATCATCGTCGTAGAAAACAGATGGGACGGTGTCCCATCCGAGTGTCCACGCCCCGACAACGACGAACTGCACGACATGCTGACTGACGCACTGCTCGGCAAGGGCATTGAAGTTGCCGACGAAAACGACATGATGACCAAATCCATCCGCGACCTTCGCAACGAAAGAAAACGCCTCATCATGCTTCAAAACGCCCATCAAATAAGCAACTACGACGACACTGCCAATGCCACGCTCAATGGCGACTCCATGGTCTACAAGCTAAACGACATGGCAGATAATCCTACCTCGGGCCATTCGATTCTCTCGTTGCAGGTGCAGGCTACCGCGACGAATATCAGAGATGTAATTATTGCGAGTGTGCTGAGTGCAAATGTTTCGACAAGTCCGTTGTTGGCTACCAAGCCGATACTGGATGCGAAGATGTTACCTGTGCTAAGGGGCGAGACGGGCAGGAATTTAATGAGAGATGAGGGCGTGGTAGTTATTACGAATGATTTCTTTGACGGAGCAACGGCAGATGTAGCGATTAAAATGTGTAGGGAACGATTGGGATAGTTAGAGTTGGCAAGGTTGTTTTCTCTCTTGTTTTTGTTTTTTCGCCATGTAATCACGGTTGGTTGGATCAAGGTATACAGGGGCCAGTGTTCACGCACGATGAAACCTCAGCTACTGAGATCAATACATATACGAATGCAAAATGATGCTGGATGTAATACTGATGGTGTGTTTGAGATTTCTCCTGATCAAATTGTATTATAAAGGAGTGGATAAACGCATTGACTACCTAACTATACCCATATTCAAATTTCCAATTTCGCAGCTACACAGGGACTTCAAACAACTTCTCGAGGAGTAGCTTTTACCTTTAGAGGAGCCTTCTCCCATAGTCCAAAGGTGGCTTGCTTTTCAATCCACCCTTCACATCCAGGCAACAGCTCCAAGTCAAAGTTATACAAGACCTTGCTCAGAAGCAAGCGGAATTCATGATATGCCATACTTTCACCTTCGTTAGCTTCACTCTTTGGTTTACGATACGACTAGGTAACATACTTTTTCCCCAAGCAATCCCTCGGCCCAAAGGAGAATGGCTGCAGCACTGATCGCACATCGTTCGCGTACTTCTCGTCGCCGAGCCACCGTTCCGGTGCAAACTGCTTTGGGTCGCGAAAGAAATTCGGAGAGATGTACATTGATCTATGGTAGACGGAGACGGAGGTCTAGTAGCAGTGTTAGAGGGGCGCGCCACGAGAGGAGGTGGTGCTTACGTTAGGAGGAATATACTCGCCGCAGATCGTGCTGCCGTCTTCTGGCGTGCGGTGAACGAGGCCGATTGCGATGGGAGAGTATAATCTGAGGGATTCTTTGAAGCAAGCGTTTAGGTATGGTAAGCCTTGCAGGGCTTCCAGAGCGATGTCGTTGGACGATGAGAAGGCTCCGCGGATTTCGGCAACGAGTTTCTTCATGGGTTCTGGGCTGGAGAGAAGTAAGTATGTTGCGCCGCTTAAGATAGTAGCTGTTGTTTCAGTCCCTGCTATCATGAATAGGTCAGAGTTTGAGTCCATTTGTGCTCTTGATAGGCTTTCTTGTCCTTTGTCTTCCTGTTGCAGGACGAGATTCCATATGTCGACGCCTTCTGTTGCTCGGCCTTTTTCTAAACGTTTCGTGACGCGCGTTACCGCGTAATTGAAACTGTCGTAAGTTTCCTTTGCGAGGAATTTGCGGAATCTTTGTACAAAGGCTCCAATCATTGGATAGTGCATGTCAAGCAATTGGAGTCGTGAATTCTTCTTGATGCTTTGGACTAAGCAGCATTATAATTAGCGAGTTACTTCCCGCAGATAATTGAGATTGATGCCCAGAATGCAGTGTGAAATATGCCTTCGAATAGTGTCGCGAATACATAAAGTCGTAGAATGCTCGAAGAAGTGGACTTACTGCAGGAAGGTTAGCATGGATTTCACCGACGTTGTTCAGCAAAACTCACCACATCATCTTTACCCATGGCACGTACTGTGAAGAAGTTAACTATAATATCTACACCACTAACAAAGCTGTCTTACCTCAGATGTATTAAGCATATGTAGCGACTCGCCAAAAGCAAGGTCCGCCATGATATCAAAGGTGGTGTAATTATACATACGAACCATGTCCCATTTATTTCCTTCTGCATTGCCTTCTCTGAGCTTTTGAACAAGTTTGTCGGAATACTTTGTGAATAGCGGACCCTGTTTAGTCAGAGCACGGTCTGAGAAGGCTGGAGCGAAGATTCTGCGGGTTTGTGCATGGCTGTAAATATCTCGATCCGTGATTACTGCTTCAACGCCGTTGACGCTTTTCCCATAAAAAGCCCAGTGTTTCGGTGGAATTGAACCAGGACTCTTTCGTGACTCTTTAGTCCCGTAGCCGTGGATATCGCGCCATGCATCCGGACCAAAAAAAACAATTTCTGGATAACAAGATCGAGTATCAGCATATATTTCACGTACATGCAGATCTTGCAACGGAAAGTCTTACCATTTGGTGAGATGCGAACTATATCGCCGTACTTTTCATGGATGCGACTCACGTATTCTACAGATCTTCCCCGATACGAAGCTATAAAGAACGGAATAGTTGTGAAAGCAGAGATTTTGGGACCAGGAAATCGAGAGAGTGGGTGGCAATAAACCCTGTAAAGACCTTGAAGAATCCATCGTATGCCCACCTCAAATTCTGTTAGAAGTTTGCTATGCATTTACAGTCTCAGAAAACCTACAAGGCTCATGGCAAGTATAAAGAGTTCTGAGAACGACAAGCCCCAGAGGTTCGCAAGGAGACTTTGCATGTTGTTCAGATGAGCGAGAATTGTAGGGATTATAGAAAGCTAGAAGCTGGTTCTTGTTATAAAAAAAGGTGAAGAGAAAGCATGCCTTTGCTGCAATATATGTCTTTTTCAACCCGCCTTCCAGATTTGATGTGCCTCCATATCCACTTCATGCTTGACCAAGCAGTGTGATCTGATCCATGCAGCCATGCTTGACCAAACAGTATAACTTGGTAGTGTTGGCACCGTACATAACTGACTGCAGCAACTCGCCAAGCGCCATAACCTGTACAATGACTGTGGGCCTACCTGGTAGACCCCACTGTGGCTCTCCACACTAGAGTTATCAAATTGCGGGAGCGGATCACGGGAACGGATGGCGGGACGATGCGCTTCCGTGCCGCTGTATGCACTCTAAACAATTTTGATCGAAGACAAGAGTGCCAATTTACCCTCTCCTGTGCTTTTGGAGAATGACTAAGCGCCATGCTTTGAGAGTTATGGATCTGCTGTGCAGAAGCTGGACCTCACTCGACGATCTTCACTGAGCAACATCCCAACAACTGGAGTATCAACTTAGGTCGCATGCTTCTGCGCCCAATCGAGCTCTACGCGAGAACTTAGTTGTACGGAGCATTGGAGCGCCAGGTCGCTCATCCGGATGGTTCGTTCCGCTTCCCGGCTCGAATTTCAAGTGGGGTATCAAAACGAGGCGAGAGACTCAAGACCGGAGTATGTAACCCTACCAAATCGAGTTTTATGAGGTGATCTGCAGCCGTTGAAGTCGTCCTTAGTGAACGGTAGATACGGCATTCCCTGCGCCGGCAACGCCACACGCGCACCCGTTCACCAATCAAACAGGGATCCCCATACAGCGTCAAGCTGAACACATGCTAAAGTTCAGCAAATTAACTTCTTATCCCAACGGCTTCTCCATTGCTTCGCACGGGCAATTTTGCAGAAATCTTACGTGTAACAGAGCAGCCGTTGGGCTCGAGTACATATATCGAGTTTGGGGTCTTATTTTCCCCTTAGGTAGGACTTTTATTAGGATGTAGTACGTACTGCTTAGCCATTGAATATATGCTATACCCTGTATTATATGTAAATGAAAAGTTAGCAAGTATCAAAGGAAAGAAGATAGGACGGGTTTAATAGGGGGTCTATTTTTTTATTTCCCTGCTAGGTAGCTTTAACCGCCTAAAACTATTTTCAAGGTCCGCATATTAAAAAATACCAGCCTTCTTTAGCTAAAGTTTGGTTCGAATCATGAGTTTAAAGTTAGGCTAGGTAACAGACCCTGCTATAGAAACTTCCAATTTATGAAGCTAAAGATCACTTCCTGTCCGTTAGGGGGATATTGGAGCTTAAGTCTCTGCCCTATCCTTGGCAATAGCTGAGGTGGCGGTGAGTTACTAGGTAGCACCCGGTGACTCCTGATTGGCCGTCTAGAGAAGGAGGAGTGAATTGAACTGTTAGGAGTCTATAAGTCTAGTAGAAGCCGCCGGCTAGTGCGCCCATCCCTTTGTATATAAGACCTCTCCAATTCGGTTACCGGACAAGACAGACATAAATGTTATATTATTTTTCTTTTTCACCATTGCTTTTGTACTAATTAGTACTACCGGCTAACGCAGACTGGACGTTTGTGGATAGTTTCTACCAAACACTTCCTGTTATATACCTGTATTATTACACTTATAGGTTTTCTTAAGCAGGGCTTACCTTACGTATCATTATATACCTATCTTAACTACTTAATATGCTTAACGCAAAGAGATGCGTAATATATGCTGACCAATAGACATGTTCGCTAATATTATTCTTACCCTGACAGTCTCCACACAAGATACGGAGACGATATTCAGTCGAGAATCGGCCGAGGGAAAGCAGATGACCTCGCTCTCTATATCCGGGCACAATTATCACCGGGTTAGACAAGCACAATCCCAACAAAGCCAAGAAAAAACGTCAGTCCACACAGTAAATTGATGTCGTATCGGAAACGACTACAATACATAACTACGATTAGTTTACGTCAACACATATAATCACAGCATTAGGTGATACGAGTTCGAATCCCTCTAAGCTAAGCAGTAGTTTAGTATAGCTTTGTCAATGATCTATAACATTATCATAGCGTATCTTTAGATACTCATTTAATTTATTTCATGTATCTTTAGTACCCTTCTCCGCCCCATCTACTAACACTGCCGTTTTCACCAAACAAGACTAGTTACTATTGGTGGGATTTCTAGTAGCTGCTACGTGGAGAAGGTAGGGGTATGAATTCGCACAAAGGTATAACGTAAAAAGTTTAAACAATCTCCATCTACTAACCTCGTACGAGAAAGGTCTTGTATAGCAATATCAGCGCTAAGGCTAGTAGGCCTGTGCCCTGCCTTTCCCTAAGCTCTCTGCACTCTCCCCTATATAATTACTCAGTATATGCAAGTTAGATAGTTTAGCAAGAAAGTGATTAGATCCTTTCAGCCACTACCATGTCTATTAGTATCAAGCTCCTTTAACCGAATTTTTTTTTCCCTAACTTCTAGATTCCTAGACCTTACTCTGTACGAAAGATACAAAACACTCTACATTACTGCCCTATCCCCAGAATAAACAAAGCCACAAAGTCTAGTAGGAAGACTTACTCATATCTTCATAATAACACCCTGATTAATCAAGTCTACAAGTCTCCAGTTCTCTGTTTCTAAATCCCCTCAGGTGTCGTCACATGGTTAACTACAGTCTAAAATGCTCCGCCCCGAGCACTAGGTAATTTGACCACGCGTAGCGCTAGGAATCAAAGATCATCTTACCTGCTAGCAGCAAGCGTGTTATTATACATGGTTTGCAGCGACCACTCGTCGATAAAGACAGGGAATTTAATCTCGATAGCGATGTACGATACTTAACCGCACACAGAGGGCACAACGTGTTTGGAGCAAGTGCCAGCAGCAGCAAAGTAGTAGGCAAGGAATTCGATAATAAGGGGTTTAAAGGGAAATTAAAGGGATACTAGTGATTTGCGCCTTTGAGATAGTCTTGGAACACTAGGGGCATGTGCTCGCTAACAGCGGTCATCTTTGTAAAGCAGTTGTCAATTTAGGCGGTGATTCAGTTGATGACACTGGGGAGAGGCTGTCTGCGGTACCTGTTTGGATGTATAATTAGCTTCTGTCCTAGATGTGTAGGACGGTATGGATAGCATCTAGGTTGTCTGTTGCCTTGTTGACGGGAGCTATGGCGAAAGCATTCATGCTGCCGCTTGATTTAATGAACTTGGAGACTTCGTTGATGGCTTGGACGGAGTATTCGAGGTTCTTAGCATGGTAAAACCAAGCATCGTGCACAAAGACTACGCTGATATCGAGGTTGATGCCACCAGGGAGCGAGTAAAGACCAATCATAATATGCGTCTTGTACGTTTCGATTGTGTACTGTGTGATCTTCCTATAATGCTCCTGCTATCTTCCCAGGTAAATCTTCGACCCAGGCTATAGACTCAAGCAGCATATATAATCGAAATTCTAAGCGTAATGCCAACACCGACCAGCTAATCGATAGTGCTCCTATTGAGGAGGGAATCATAACTACCTGTGAGAGTTGGTCCACACGTGTCCCACAGAGGCTCCATTTATCAACGATAGTATTGCTACCGACTAATTTCTACCAGATAGGATTCTGAGTCCTGTTTTTCGTGTGCCGTCCTTCTAACTTATTTTATCTTTAATATTTTGCTAGTAGCGATTAGGACCATAGTCGTTCCGATTATAGGAATTTTAAAAGGATATTAGCGATACTTTATTAGTGCGTAACCTAATACTAAGAGATAACAGTACCTAGTTTAAGTCATTCGTTTAGGCTATTGCCTATAAAATTACTAAAGAATATAGGTATGTAAATCGAACCTATTATATTAGGCTGACCATTAATATTAGCTAGCTAAGCAAGTGTAGGGATACCTGATCTAGTCAGCGCGTGTATAACTTAGCACACGCAGGTCCTACGCGTTGATATAGTATATAAAACTAGTAACTAAATAGTTTAATTAATCTTATTTAGGCTACGTGACTTTACTTCGATCCCCTGGATTCATCTCCACACACACACACATATATATATATATATATAACTATAGTTATATACTGTTGGTGGAGTACTCTATCCACAAATTAATGGGATAGCGGGGTGCAAAAGGAAATAAAACAGGGTGAGGCGTTAAATCAATTATGATTGTATCTAAAGCCTTGCTCCCATATAGATGGGAGCTCAACAGTCTATATACCCGAGCTCGGCGCGAAGGAGAGGGCTCCTTCGGCCGAGTCCCAGCCACTTCTCCCTATACTACCCCATGCTCGCGATGGGATGGGCGATCCCAATATCGGTTGGATGAGGCTCCCATCGGAGCCCTTGTATGTGCGCATGGGCGATCTGTGTGAGGATTGTGGCTGACTGTACTCGAGCTCGAACGCCGAGGAACGGACATATACACATACATACACACACACTACGGCCACATAACACCATCACCCAACCCCTTAATCCCTCGAAGATCAGTAAAGACATCCAGCGGATAATCCTCGGCCGACAACTCCCTCCTCCAAGCATGCATCCTCTTACTCAACACCTTGTCCTGCACACTCAATTGCCTCTTCGCCAACCCCTTCGACTTGTGTCCGCCTAGGCCGCCTGCAATACAATGACTCCTGCCGCCCCACGCAGTATCCGCAACAGCTTTCCAAATAGCCGTGATGTCGACAGTCATAGCCTTGGTATATAGGATCCTGCAATCGGCAGGCTCGTAGATGAATTGCAGAGGGGTATTAGAATCATCGCCGTCCCGAATGCCGTCTCGGAAATTGACATCCATGGAAGTATCAACAGCAGCGCGGTTGAAGACGTATTCGTCATAGTAGTCGCCTAGCTCCGTGGAGTTGAGCTGTGCGGCTTCCTCGGCTGAGGAGGTGAGGTTTTGGATGGTGAAGATGGCGACGTTGCGGATGTAGCCCCAGGGGTAGTTGTTTGTGCCTTTGACGCCGCCAATGGCTTGGGTGATGCCTGGTCGGTGGCGACCGCCTAGAGAAATGTATTTTACGCCGGCGCGTCGGCGCATGAGTTCGGAGAAGATGGTGCAGGTGGAGGCGCAGTAGCCGTCTGTTACGACGACTACGTCTTCGGCGGCAAAGGGCTGGGTGGTGTAGTTTGATAGTGCCCCGTAGCCGTGGATGCTGTTGATACCTGCGTTTATGGGAGTGAGTACATCGGACAAGTTCCAGCGCATGAGATTGGTGAAGTTGTCGCCTTTGAGAAAGTTGGGACCGAATTTGTCTGGCCAACTCGAAAAGTTTTCGCCATCGACGTGAACATCAGTGCGGTAATTGAAGACTGCGGCTGCTATATCCGAATTCAGATCTGCCAGTGTATCGTTCGTCGTGTTCCATACACGAGGGAAAGTTCCAGCTGCTTGCGAGAATTTCCGACCGAGGATATCGGTGCTTTCAAAGGCGCGGAAGCGATCTGCGGCGGCGTGGTCGATGTTATTAGGAAAAAGAAGCTTGTAGAGATCGTAACCGAGGAGAATTGTTCCGCCACCATTGGCTTGCACATCTATAACGAGCTTCTTCTTGCCAGCGGCTTTGGCAGCTGCCAGGAATCTGACTGCAGTGTCTTGGAACTGTTGCTGTTCATCGCTACCAACAAAGGACGGTACGGAGAGAACGGCAACATCCGAGTAGTCGTCCTCCAAATAATAACCACCAATGAGATTATGAATCTCGCGAATGACTGGCGGCGGATATCCAGGTGCAGGGATGGGTTTTGGTTGGGGTGTTGGTGTCGGCGACGGGCTTGGAGCAGGGCTGGGCGTGGGTGTAGCACTCTCTGGACTTGGACCAGTCAAATACTTCTTGTAGAGACTCGCACCATCGGTCACTCCGGTGAAAGGGACAAGAACCTTGGCATAATTGTCGTAACTCTTCCTCGTACCGTTTTCAAAAGTTAACTCTGTAGTTGGGCCAGGATACACCCACCGTCCTCGTCCACTACCTGCAAAAGTTCCAACACCAGATCCGACCGGTCCTAGCGAAACCGGAGCCAACTCGTAAAAGACGTTGTTGTAAAGCGCATCTCGGTCTTGAAGCGACCCCAATTGTGACCACTTCTCGAGGTACTCCTTGGCGTCAATGCCGTTGATCTCACTGATCGCAGAAGGCTTGAATGTGGCGTTTCCAAAAGACTCAGCCAATACATCGGCGTAGACATAAATCTCTGGCAGACTTTTACCGTCCGAGGAAACAGAAACAATAGGCACTGGTCGTGCGAAATTGAAGATGTTGCCGACCACGTCTGGAATGTAAACAAAATGGCCATCATGTGTGCTCTGGAGGAGCGTATAAAGCTCGAAACCAAACTGCGATGATTAGGCACGTTGTTCCTAGCTCGTATCGTAACCAATGGCAGGTAGCTTACTTGGAATTCGTTCTCATAACCACCTCCGACGACTTTGTCTCTGATGTTTTGGAGCCCACCCCAGACATCGACAGCAGGCTGAACCTTCTCTACATACTCTCGAGGTGGGTCCTTTAGCCACTTGGTAGAGCTTTGCCATTTGAAGTAGGGCACAACGCCGTCGACCAGGGCCAAGGCAGCGCTCTGGTTGAAAGGCACAGAGTTGATACACTCGTAAGCCAATTGCGCAGGAACGGTGGGCCTTTGAACCGTTGCCTGTGCAGCGACTGCAGCGACTGCAGCGCTCACTTGTGCACAGGGACTCGCGGTTCCTGTGCCGTTCTGGCGAGCTTGAAGAGGGGAAGAGAGAGTAATTGAGGCAAGAGATAGGCCTGCGAGGATGCTAAGAAACCGAGCCATGATGAACTACGATTCAGCCTGCAGAAGCCGTACACGGACGGGTACATCAGAAAGGTCGAGGACGGGTCCCATTTATACTCGCAGCTCACAGGCACACACAGGCACGTAAGATTCGGTAAGATTTAGTTTTGAGAGCAAGATTGGTAAGACTCATCTGCAAGCCAGTCATGATGGCTGCAGGTTTCTGGAGCAAGCTCATCAGATCCATCCTTGTCCGGTTAGGTCGCGGGATAGTAGGCAGCGAACAAGGCTGTCCGGTCCGTAGATGGGCCGATGTACTCCTGAGTGAAGGCAATAAATGCATGCCATGCCATGTACGTTGTCGCTGCAAATGCGAATGCGCCAATGACTGTCTGCAAGTCGAATTGTTCACGTTCCATCATCAATGAATGCTGCGTTCAGTCAGCTTCACTAAGAGTTAACTATACTAGATTAGGAAGGAGCAAAAGAATGACATCGCATCATTCACTGTCAACGTGTTGCTTGATACAACCTCCCAGTTATTGCAATGAATAATTACAATGTAGCCTCATTTCTGTTGCTATCAATAGACTTGCAGGGAGTGAGGTGCGAGCTTCCAAGTAAGTACGGCCCGGTTGGCGGGCTCGTGTTGCTGGCTGGCAGGCTGCTATTATGTTGCCAAAGCTTATCAAGTACATATCCGTGGGTAATCTGATTCTGGCAGTGGTTGCCCCATATGGCAATGCCCAGCCAGACGGGAAATGAGATTCATGCATGAATTTTGTGCATGCTGAATGATAATTGCGCAGTGTCTATGTACCTAGCAGAAAGCTTCTTCGACGTCGCGCCCGTCTTTCCCAAATTCACACAAGGAATTCTAAACGTCCCATGTATATATTTTCGCCGCTATTGTGGTGGTCGTTGACTCTCGTCGCCCAAACCACTCATGTCAAGGTCTTCCTCGGACCGGAATGGAGGCAATGGATTCTGCTCGTCAAAATTTGTAAAGAACAAGCCTGGAAATGAAGAGCCTTCGGAGCCCCAAATACCGCCGAACAGGTCGGCATAAGCACCATCGCCTTGAAAATCTGCCCCAAGATAGTCGCGCCCTGGGTCCGTCATGACATCTTCATTGTACTGAGGGTGGTAGTAAGGTGTTTGACCTGGAAAGGGAGCCCCGGAAGATTTCGCATATGCTGTATCGTCAAGTTGAGGTTGCACCGAGGTAGTGTCGCGTTCCTTGTCGCTTCTACCAAGCGCCTCTAATGGAGTAGCATAAGCTTCTTTTGCAGCCGCTGCCGTCGCCGTAGCGCTCTCGTCTTCTTGTAAAAGGTCCGAGATATCCTAAGGTCCTAGTTAGCCAGTCCAGTATGTTTCTTTCAAGAAATGATGCGGCACAAAACAAAGTGTCGTTCCTGCTCGCTTACCATCTCGATTGTATCGGTTAGCTTGCGCAGCAAGTTCATCATGATAGAATATGCACGTCTGGCCATTTTGTTATTCGCTCTCCTGTATATCATCAGTAGCAGCCTAGTCCATGAGCCTTCGTAGCTTACATTGCCCTTAGCCAACGTACGAGTTTCTTAACTGACGGCATAATTTCCTGGTGGTCCTGCTGAAAATAAATTTCTCCGAATGATATTTCAAGGAGGAGGACCACTAGGCTCTGCATAATGGTGTGCACCATACTCCACCAAGGACCGCCCTCGTACAACGCCTTTGTGTTAATTTCTGGGTCCTCGGGCAGAAGCCGAGCGATATCTTTCGCCGAGTTGACGCAAGCAAATGCGGCTCTTTGGTTGAAATAATTCGACTTTGCAGTCTGGTTCCTGATGCGACGGTCGAGACGACAGATACATGGTCGTGTGATGAGTATCTTGGTACTATGATAAAGAATCTCGAGGGCATTCTGTTCACGTTCCAGAGGATGTCTGATAGTCGATCCGCGTCTGAAGAAATGAAGGCCGTCGGGTAGAGCAGTTGCCCACACTTCAAGGTCCTCCATGAGGCGTGCAATGATTTGCTGGACAGTTTGCCAGGATTCACCAACTGTACTTGCTCGATATAGATCCAATGCATCCTGTGTAATCTCACCCAGTTGGACAATGTTCTTGAGATATGAACCAGAGTTTGCAGGATCAGAGTTTGATAGACCAAGGTCTGATATCGCTCTGTCTTCCGACTGAGGGCTTGTGGTATTTGATACTGGTCGTATCCTTGCAGTTATAGTAGTCGACGTCGTGGTACGATCTCCATAGCGCGACTCAATAATAGACTCTTCAATTTCTGAAGTTTCTAATGGAAGAGGAAGCGGGACCGAGCAGCTTCGATTGATTCCAACGCTCGGACGACCAGTGATGGCAGCCAGAAATCGCTCGAGCGAGTAGTGACCCCACCAGACTCTTGCCAGCGCTTCTTTCATTGCCGAACCCGTGGCACGGTCTTCATTACGGACATGGAGACCTAGAGCATATCCAAACCTTAATGCCATGCCAATAAGCACCCAGGATCTGACTCCGTCAGCTGAGCTGTTGGGATATGTGAGCCTCTAAGGGAACTTACCGGTTGACATGACCGATACTCAAGTAATAAAACGACAAAAGGCCTAGACATTCTTAGATACCCGGATGAAACATATTTGCTTATTTATGAACCTACCGGTTATCTGCATCTGGGGAAGGTCCGGGTGGGAGAACCACCAAGGGTCTTTCAGACTCAAACCCCATGCTCGAGAATGGTATATGAGATGATCACGCTCATCTCCTGCCCATTCTGCTAGTGTGAGGTGAGAATAAACCGCGCCTATAGCGAATACCAGATTCAATTGAGCTTGCCACTTCTGTGGTAGTTCGTACGGTTTACCACGATTCAACGCAGCATAGTCTAACAAGACAGATTATTAGCAAGAGAATCGCAGTGCTGCTCCAAAAAAGCTTACAGTGATAAAACTGATTAGTGAAGGCTCTCTTGATCAAGAATGGAAAAGAATTGTGGCAACTGTCCATGTACGCTTGCATCAGCTTTTCTGCAGTACTGAAAGGCGGTAACTCGTGTGAATCAACTTCGACGTCCAATTCAAATAATTGGTCATCCAGGAAGAAACTCGCTTTATTGGTGTGCATAAGGGTCGAACTTTGTTGTTCTTGGCGGCGCTTTAGAGCAGTCAAACGTTCAGCAACGGCTTCGGCAGATTGGCCTGGCGGCCCATAGGGGCCATCGTATTTGTCGATATTCTGGTGTGAGTGCAATTTACGAAGCCATTGAATCTCAGATGCTTTCCCGATGAAACCGGTCGCCCTTGTTTGCTCGTCATGCATTAAATTCTCGTCAAGAAGGTCCAGGTCTGCAGAACTACCGACTTCGGCGCTCACATTCGCCTCACCACGTTCCATGTCGTGTTCATCAGCCTCCGCAATGTCGGATTTTGGAGGAGATCTTCGCAAAGCAGCTGAGACATCCGCAACATCCTCTTCAACCTGGGGCAAATCAGTCCATGATCCGTGATCTATCTCAAACGAAGACCACTACACACAGTGGATAGCATATCATCGATTTTATTCCTTTCGAAATCTGAAGCTCTGGCTCGAAGTTCTCGTAGGAGTGTCATCATTTCTTGATTCTGAGAATTCGAACTAAAGACGATCAATTTTGGAAAAGGGTATGCAACCACACTGCAACACACGTTTTGAGGCGGTCCTTGCGACTGATGGCATAGACACATGGTGCTGTGTTTTCACTGCAATTCGAGCATCTTGGAACGCCTCCTGTGCATTTGATCTTGCGAGAGCGGCAGTTTGAACAGGCCCGGCTAACTCTGTTCAGGCGACTGACACTTTGTTTGCGTGGCGGTTCTTTGCGGAGGTGTAGAAGCCTAGGAATGGCAATTTTGGAAGGACCTGCAGCCGCCAGATTGTTGGACTGAGACATGATATCGGTGGGAAAGGTTCAGAGATGGGAAGCTTCCCATGGGAACATGGGGAAAAGTGGAGAGGAACACGTCTGGAATTCCATGAGAGTGAGCGTAAGGGTCAATGTATGCAAAGCCTTTCGTTGAGCAGGACAACAGCATCGCAAGATTTTGAGTGGTTCGGCTGAAGTCGCCGCCAATTAACCACCCGGCTCCGGCACAAAACATCCATGTCATGAGGCCAGAGCCGGAATAGAAGATATCACGCGGTCAAGATTCAAAGAACAGTACGGAGTATGTATGTATGTATGTATGTATACTTCCGTGGTGCAGTGGAGTGCTATATGACGCCTTGTCACGTGACCTGCCTGACTAAGCCGCCGCCATCACGAAGCTAACTAGCCTCCAGCCGGAAGATGCCGAGGCGTCCAAGAAGCTTTTTCACGTCCCTCACGCCATGCACACTTGCTCGACAATGCCACCACCATGGCCGCCGACAGCAGCGCGCAAGAGGCTGAGAGCCATTACTTCACCCACGAGCCGCCGCCAAAGGACCTGAAGACAAACACCACCCTGGCCCGTGAGTTCATTCAT
>SSBG01000012.1:349598-362053 GCA_028220655.1 Shiraia bambusicola | reverse complement strand
TGCAATACCCCCCCCCCCCCCCTCCCAACGAATGCCTCGGCAGCATGCGTTCGTGGCCAAATGGCGTGGGGGTAATATGGGTCTTTGAGAGGATGCCTGAAGCAGCACAGCTCAGACCGTGCACAGTAATAGCACTCGGTAGAATTCGGCGTCGAGCAAGCGTCCAGAGAAGTCAGGGTAGAGTAATAGTTATAGCTTGGGGCCCGGTCGGAACCAGAGATAACTATGTATGTTGGTACGGGGCAAACGAGGGTGCGGGGAGGGGCGGGGTATGGATAATGGGGTGTTGGTCTCAGGAGGTCAGGAGGTCAGGAGTCAGGAGTCAGGAAGCAGGAAGCACTGAGGAGGACTGATTGCTGGTGTTTTTTTTTTTTTTTTTTTTTGTTTGCAAAGGACGGGGACTGGACAAAGGGGTTCTAGATCTCGTCCAGCAGTGCAGGTAGATAGGTATACATAGGTATTGCCTAGACGGTACGGGCCGTAGCTGGGAATAGCGACGTGGGCCAGGCAGTGCGACTCAAAGGCGGTCTCAGGACTCAGGACTCAGGAGCTGCAATGTCAGTGGGAGGAGTTGGAAGAATCAAAAAAGACGAGTGATTAATTCATTCCTAGGGGGAGTGGTATACCTAGGCACGTGCGGGCGGCCATGCCCAAGGCGGTTAGGGGGGGGGGGTTGGCTCATTAGCAATAATAGTCAACGACAGTGCTGCATTCGTCAGCCCAACCAAGGCTGTGCTGCTGTAGTTGATAGCGTGTGTGTGTGTGAGTGAGAGAGACTAGAGAGGCGAGTTGGTGACAAAGAATGCGCAGGTGATGGCTGGCCGAGCAAGTGGTTTGGCCGAAGGGGCCGAAAGTTCACGCGTCAGGAGTCTCGCCGGGCATGGGATAGTGTGCTGTGATCGAGTTCGTCCAGGGCAATCGCGAGTCGCATCCGGTGGCTCCTTCCCTGGAAGGCTCTGTTAGAGTCTAAACTGGCTCCGCCCAACACGCCGGCGCGTTGCAACTTGCAGCACACAAGGCGACTGCCCAACCACCACTCACCATGCATTCCGCGCCCGTCTCATCGTCCGATCGATCATGGCAGACGCCTTTCTTTGGGCTCGCACATATAATCGCAGCCGATCCAGTCAACCTGCCCTGCCGTCATTCACTCCAGCTTGCTCATCCACTTGACACACGTATACTACCACTACCTAATCCATACTATTCCCTATAGTACCATGTTTGCTGCCTCGCACGCACTAGGCTCTTATAACACGGCTTCCTCGTGCTACTTTAGTATCGCCATTCCCTCTTCTTCGCACTTTTCCATTGAAACTCCAAGCCTCACTCCCACCTCGGACTACTCCAACCACACCTCTGCCGAGCCCTCCAATCCTCTGTTGGCTGCACGACCAACCCTCTCAGAGTCCATGTCGAGCCCCTCGGATCCTTCTCGTCTGCTACAGTTGCAGACCCAGGCTGCCCATCGTCCTTCTGTTGAACCTTTGCAGCAGCGACAACAACAACAGCAACAACAGCAACAGCGTGCCTCTAGTACTTCGTCCAGCAGCTCCGACTCCACTTCCACCTCCAGCTTCTCTTCAAGGCACAGCAGCATCACCATCACCACCATGTCTCCTTCTGTCCTGAGCTGCTGCCGTTGCCGCCGTGAGTCCCTGGCCAACATGTTCCAGTTCGGTACCAACCTGTACTACTGTAGCCACTGCGCCAAGATGGTTGGCTACAGCGCTGGATGAACTTCAGTCACCATGCATGCAGCATACAATATGTACTCCCAACTTTGCTTCCGGACTATCCGGCCCAGTCACCACTAAGGACTCTTAAATCCTACCAACACACACACACACACAAGACACTACTCGATATCTTTGCCCAAGATTCAGTCACATCCAACATGCATCCAAGACATGACACTACCAACAGCCCCCAGCGGAGGAAAGAGACTTTATGGAAAGAAGGAGGAAGACGCGTTTGCCGCGAGACAGCAAGACCACTTGACCAGATGAAAATCACATGGCAAATCAAGCAGAAGCAGGCCTTTTTGCACCCTGAAACAGCTGGTCTGACAAGATGAATCGAGAATATGATACCCCCAATAACCACCAAACCATGATAGCAAAACATCATCAATGAAAACAAATTAATCAACCATGTCTTTTTTTTTCCCCATCTTGTAATCTAAACTCCTCAGCCGCAGCAAAGAAAGCAATCAAAGAAAGTCTTTGACCTCACCACTTTGTTTTCCATTGTCTCACTCAGCACTTGTATCCGAATGCGACTTTCTTCCATTCCACCAAGCTAAACCTTCCTTAGCCTCTGTCTAGCCCTAGCCTCTCTCTCTCTCTCTCTCTCTCTCTCTTCTCTTCCATCCAATCCCATTCTTCTCCTTCTCCTTCTTCTTCTTCTTGTTGTATTTTCTTTTTTCCTTCCTTTTCTTCACATGCATGACGGGCTTCCACACACCCACGTGTACTTATTCCATCTGCCGGCACTTGCAAAATCCGCGAGCTAAAAGAAAAAGAAAAGAAAACCCTAAATAAAGTCCCTGCCAAGAATGCATGACACATGACACAGTCCTCCCTAGATGGGTAGTGGGGGGAGAGTAAAATGCTGCACAGCTATTGAGAAAGAATGAATACCTATTATCCTACGCACTCAAGACTCTGCTTAACATATGCAGTTATTAGAAATTAAACTTCTGGGTCTGGGATATATTATGTAGATTATATATACACACACATACATACATACATACATACATGATGCAACGTACAAAGTGTGCAGATATGACCCATCAAGCTATTACTAATCGAGAATTACTCATCCATGGCACCACGTCTACGGTCTGCAAATCAATTGACCACGTAAGCTGTTTTTTTGAAAAAAAAAAAGACAAATTTGGTCTAGGAGAATCGAGAGTATGTATGTATGTTTTGCCTGGTTTTTTTTTTTTTTAATTGTGGGGATGCGATGCGGTAAGTGCAGCGGGCGCGTGGGATGGGGTTGGGGCGAGTAACTTGGTGCGAGTGCGAAGATTGGGAAAGGGGGGCGGGGGAAGGTATGTAAGCGCGTACAGAGGAAAGTTTTATAGAAGGCTCAAGTAGGTAAGGTAAGTAAAAGTTAGATTATTTACTCTGTAGTGTAGTGTAGGTAGCGTAGCGTCTTGGAACACGTATACAAAGACTGGTACCATGGTGCTGGAAGACTGGAGTGGAGTGCAATGCATGAAATAATCACTAATCATACCGTGGACCCGATAAGCAGGAGCACTAATATTCTTACTTTGTAGGTAACTATATACACCAAGTACTCTGTATGTAACATAATTACCATGTATTATACATAGTTACATACCATTCAAGAAAACAAAACAACAAAAAAAAAAAAAACTCTATTTCTTCTAGAATCCAGAATCCAGAATCCAAGCAAGAAACACGACTCACAAAACCACACACTGTACTCCGTAATTAAACATGTATTAACTATAGTTGAAAAAGTAAAGCGGGTGCTGAGCGCACGCGAGTAATTGGACACTACTCTGTATACTAAAAGCGATCTTCGATGGTTGTGGGGAGGTCCATCGACGATTGCCATGATGGGTGGGAATTTTTTTTTTTTTTTTTTTTTCGTTTTCTGCCGCGCTGCTTGTTTGTGGCTGGGAAATTGGGGCAGGCGCTAACCAAGTATTAGTATAAGCAATGGGGGATGGTGGCATGGGATTGTTGTGGAGTTTATTAGTTGTGGTAATTACATAACTATCATCTGTATACCACATAACTACTGGGACTAGGGGGTTTCTTTTGTGTTGTACATGGATCGATTTGCGATCTGACATAAGACGGGTGTTTTGTTTTTGCGATGATGAGGGGGGATAGGATAGGATGGGAAAGTTAAAGTCCGTGGGTGGAGAGGGATCGAGCGATTGCTTGCCTTTGGTGGCTTGCGGGTGTGTCAGTGTCAGTGTCAGTGTCAATTTGCCAGAAGTGCCAGAGTGGAGTGGTAGGTTACAATCCAGGTCTCATGGTTTGATCATTTTATGAGTCTTGTGCTTGTTTACAGAGTAATTACAACAGATGCTGGAACAAAAAAAAAACGACTTCTAACTACACCAGCGTTCACAAATGCAACCATTTTCCTTTTCCTCACGACCCCTGCAATGCCTCCCCGTTCCCACCCAACGTCACAGTCTTTGTAATCACATACTCCTCAATGCCCAACAGGCTTCCCTCCCTGCCAAACCCAGACTCCTTGACACCACCAAACGGCGCTGCAGCATCAGAAATAAGACCTGTATTGACACCCACCATGCCCACTTCCAACGCCTCAGCAACACGGTACACACGCTGAACGTCTTTGCTGAAAAAGTAGCCCGCGAGGCCCACATCCGACGCGTTTGCAAGCTCAACGACATCGGCTTCGGTGTCGAATTTAAAAAGACCCGCAACAGGGCCAAACGTTTCTTCGTGCGCGAGTTGCATCTTCCCAGTCATGTCGCGGATCACGGTAGGGTCGTAAAAATTAGCACCCAATTTTGGCAGTTTCTGGCCGCCAACCAGCACCTTGCCACCCTGCTTGACAGCGTCCTGGACATGTGCGTCGACCTTGGACACGGCGCGTTCGTGGATAACCGGACCGTGAGTGATGCCCTCGTCGAAGCCGTGGCCGACTTTGAAGCTCTTGACCTTTTCCGTGAACTTGTGCGCAAATTCCTCGTACATGCCCGATTGCACGTAGATTCGGTTGGCGCAGACGCAGGTTTGGCCCGAGGAACGGAATTTGGATGCTATGGCTCCGGCTACTGCGAGATCGATATCTGCGTCGTCAAAAACAATAAACGGTGCATTGCCACCCAGCTCAAAGGAAAGCTTCTTCAGAGTGTCGGCTGATTGCTTCATTAGGAGCTTGCCGACGCCAGTAGATCCAGTAAAGGATACTTTCTTGACCGTCTTGCTAGAAGTGATTGTCTCGCCGACTTCAGGTGTGTTCTCTAGTGCCGTGACAAAGTTGACAACGCCCTTGGGAATCCCCGCTCGATGTGCTAGCTCAGCAAGTGCTGCTGCTGTGAACGGTGTCTCGCCAGGAGATTTTGCTACCACAGTACATCCAGCTGCCAGAGCAGGTCCTATTTTCCGTGTAATCATGGCTGCAGGAAAGTTCCACGGTGTAATCAGTCCACACACACCGACCGGTTCCTTGATCGTAAACACTCGGTTGGTACCCACAGTTGCTGGTATGGTCGCCCCATATATTCTGGGAGCTTCCTCGGCGAACCACTCAAAAAATGTAGCTGCATAATTCACTTCTCCCTTTGCATCGGCAAACGGTTTGCCATTCTCCCATGTTATCAATTTTGCCAAATCCTCCGCATTATCCATCATCAATTGGTACCATTTGCGCAACATACGTGATCGCTCGCGGCCTGTGAGTTTACGGAACGATGGTAGTGCAGCTGCGGCTGCGGCTATGGCAGCTTCGGTATCGTGGCGATCCATCTCAGGTTGTGTGCCGATGAGTTTGTCGGTTGCTGGGTCTGCATGGTGTTAGCGTCACGATGAGATCCTGAGCGTGATGAATACCATGGACCTCAAAGGTCTTGCCAGACTTTGCGCCTACCCATTCTCCATTGACATATGTCTGGCTCTTGAGGAGAGATTTGTCACTCAGCTGTCCATTGTTAGTAACAAATTTCAACAGATGCAGTTTCCATCACATACAGTAGGAGCACCCATATTTCCAATCGCGTAACTTCTTGATATTATCGCTGTTAAGTTGTGCCTCTGAAGACTACTTTTGTAGGCTTGTTGTCGCGCAATAGATCGGGTGGCAGCAGCAAAGGAGCGCATGGCGACGGTGCGAGGATGACCACTCTTAAGAATCTCACGTCAAAGTATTTTAAAAGCCAACGAGTTGGAGAATAGACAGTCGTCCAAATACGTCAATTGCACGTAAATCGCGGTCCAGATGGAGAGTGTCGGCAATGCACACCTAGTTATGACGTTCGGAGCTATGGCCAGCTAACTAGTTATATAACTACTCCGTAGGACTGCGGGGCTGAAGGTCTGGCTTGATAGCAATTGAATATGAGCAAGTTGCTTGCAAACTCGAGGTATTTGGAAGTAAGTTATGAGAAATCTGGATATGTATTTGGTCGGGCTAGATCTACCTGTCAACAACCTTCGAGCCCTGTGCACTATGTAGCGTCTAGGGCGTCTAGGGCGTCTAACGAGAGGATACCCACAGGACTATCACTCTTTGAGTAATTATTTACAACGGATAACTAGTTAACTAACTAGTTAATTAATTAATTGTTAAACCCCATCAGACGCCATCTTGGGGTGTAAAAAAATAGTCCTTGGTATCAGCGATGATGATGGTGACATCGACTGTCCACCTGCGCCTAGCCAATATCCCCACTTTCCCTTGCTGTTGTACTGTTCAACATAGAAGCCTGCGGTCGAACTGTGTTCGAGCTCTGTCTGCCATCAGAGCTGAGCTTGTGATATCTGCCATGTTTGCTTTTTGTGATGATGTGGTGTCAATGTAGTAAGTTTAGGTTGAAGTCAGTAAGTAATACCAAACAAGAAACGAGGAGAAACTAGGGGGCATAGACTCCATTATTTTGAGGGCTCAATTTGCACAGCCAACAGGGTCCAAACAGATCTATAATAGTAGCTAAGTCAGGCAACCCTTTGGCAAACACCAGGCTGTGGAACGGAACAAATATCAAGTGCATTCACAGATGATTTTGTCAACGAGTCTTTGGATGATTTCTTTACTAGAAGCTATTGCTATTTTCGATGTCGTTGAATGTCATCTACGCAGCCAAATCGACCTCATCCAAGAACTTTCGTATAAACTTGGTGGCCTCAGCCAACCCCGGCTCAACTACATCCGTACTATTCACAAACCCAATCCTTACATACCCCTTCCACTCTTCTCCAAAACAAGTCCCTGGAGTAAACATGACGCCGGTCTTGTCGAGTAGCTTTTTACAAAAGTCTACAGAGTCCACTGGTTTACCTTCACGGTGAAACTTGACAAAAGCCGTGGTGCCAGCAACAGGTTTGACCCATTCACATTCGTCGTCATTCTTCAACACAAACTTCTCCAGCAAAGCGAGGTTAGCTTTGGCAAGCTGTACGTTGCGCGCTAGTAGGCCATGGATGGTTGATGGATGCAAAGCGTATGCTGCGACTTGTTCGTCGAGTTGTGATACGGATATCGTGGTGTAGTGCCGTGCGGATGCAATCTCCTCGATGAGTTCGCTATTTCGAGAGGCTATCCAGCCGGTGCGGATACCGGCGAGGGAGTACGCTTTGGACATGGAGCCAGTGACGACTACATTTTTGTAGCCCATGGACAACATGGACGGTGGGAACTCCTTGTCTAGAGGGCTGATGGAATGGAACATGGGTCGGTACACTTCATCTGCCAGGATTGTAATATTCTTCT
This sequence comes from Shiraia bambusicola, assembly GCA_028220655.1. NCBI lineage: Eukaryota > Fungi > Ascomycota > Dothideomycetes > Pleosporales > Shiraiaceae > Shiraia > Shiraia bambusicola. The sequence goes on along the minus strand of SSBG01000012.1, from coordinate 354,598 downwards.
CCGACGCAACGTCGATTAGTTCCTGCAGGAATGTCTTTTTCAGCACAGCGCCTGTGGGATTGTTTGGATTGTTGACGATGATGAGTTTTGTGTTGGGCTTGATCAGGGCCTTTAACTCTTCAATTTTGGGAACCCATTCATTATCTGGTGTAGCTTTCCACAAATCTACTTCCGCGCCCATTTGCTTGGGTACTTCGTACAAGGACTGGTAGGTCGGGTAATGGCAGATGACATGATCACCCGGCCCAGCGAGAGCATAAGTGGTCAAGTAGTTGGCTTGAATGGCTCCAGGGGTAGTGAGAATGTTATCTGGGGACAATGGTGTCGTGACCTTGGCAGAATACAATCGAGCAAGGTTAGTTCGTAGCTCTTCACTTCCTCTGATGGTGCCATAGGTTAGGATCTTGGAAGTGTCCAGGACTTGACGTTGCTTGTCCTCGGAAAGGTCGCGTAGCTGGTCGATAGATGTAGAGGCACAGCAAGTCTCGGCAATGTTGTACTTGCAGTCATTTTCATGTGCATCCATCCACTACAGTCAATCAGTTTTGCAAAGTGGAGGATGCGGGGAAGATGCATACTGCTTCTACCGCGAACTCGTTGATCTTGACCATGTCGACGATTGGAGAGGCGTACAGTATGCAGAGTCACAGCAAAGAGAATGAGATGATGCTTCCGTTCGTCCAGACAGGCAGATCGTCCAATTGACATGGGGCGGAACATGCGTTCTCTTCCATTAACTACTCCGTAACTAGGTTCGAATCAACAAAGTCCCGCCGCCACACGTCACCGCACCGCCACTCGTGTCTCCATGGTGAGTTGCGCGTAAACATGCATAGACCAACAATCAGCTCACTTCATTTTTTCTGTTGTTTCTACTCTGTAGATGGGCTGGATTCGATGACAATGTAACAACTCATGGTGCCTGATGGCTTGGGCCTCGGTTTCGCGGACCGCCAAACGCCTCTTGGCTGTTTCCCAACCACCCCACGAATCAGCGTCATGCAACCCCGATAGCAAGCACATGGGGGCATCTGGCCATCCCAACACGGTTCTTCCAACCTTCATCGCCGCTTAGTCTCGCGTGCTTGGGGTCGCCTCTTCACTCCCTTGTCGCTGGTTACGACACGCAGACAGCCACCTGTCTGCCCATAACCCAGCCCCAGCTGCTCGTTTCACCCCATAGTCACGACGCTACAACCAAGGCAACCGCGCCGCGACCTTCACCATGCGCCACGCTGCCCTGACGACGTTGCTCGTAGCTCTGCTGGGCCTGGCTGGGCCTTGTGCAGCTCGCAAGACGTTTGGCAACTATTCCATCGACGATACGCCACAGACTCTCTTCTCCATATATGGAGACCGCCCAGATGGTTGCCCCCCATGCTTCAACTGCAACCTCGACGACTTCAAGTGCCACCAGTTCGCCGAGTGCACCAAGTCCAGCGGTCGCTGCAGCTGTCCGCCTGGCTTTGGGGGAGAAGACTGTTCCACCCCTCTGTGTGACTCTCTGCCTGATGGCAAGGACAGGACACCGAGGGGCGATGAGAAAGAGTGCCAATGCAAAGAGGGGTGGGCAGGCATCAACTGCAACGTCTGTCAAACAAACAATGCCTGCAACGCCATGATGCCAGATGGCCAAGGTGGCGTGTGCTACAAGGACGGCCAACTCGTCAAGGAAAACTTCCAGATGTGTGACATTACAAACAGGAAAATCCTCGATCAACTCAAGGAGAAGAAGCCACAAGCAACCTTTTCTTGCAACTCGGAGACCGACAAGTGCAACTTTCAATGTGCGTATTCAGAGCTCCAGGGTTCATGGACGTTAGCTAATCGCGTCAGTCTGGGTTGAGCAACGCGAATCTTTCTATTGCGACCTCGATACCTGTACCGACTCGTGGACTGCGGAAGCCGACCGAAACATAACCAAGTACAAATGCGAAAACATCAAGTGTGCCTGTATTCCGGACAGGATGCTGTGTGGCGAAGCTGGGTCCATCGATATCGGTGACTTCTTGAAAGAGTCGATCAAGGGACCCGCTGAGTTCAGGTCCATCTCTGGCGGCAAAGAGGCAGGCAGTGTCTTCTCAGAACCTGCCATGAACGACTTGATATCCAGCATCTTTGGCGACGAGAGCATCTTCCTCCAGTGTGACACTGGCGAGTGTCTCTACCAAACTGAAGTGCCTGGCTATGAGCGACCCATCAAGAAGATCAATACGCCCCTGATTGCAGGTGTCATTGCCAGTGTCGCACTTTTTATTGTTGCAGTCATTCTAGCAGTATGGTACCTGGCGCATCGTGCTGACAGGAGGCGAGATGGCTACATCCATCTTTCTGAAGACGAAGAGGACGAGAATGCAAAGTTATTGGCTGATCACAAACCCGCTGCTTTGCTGTTTGAGAATGTTGGCTACAATCTTGGCGGCAAGCAGATTCTGACTGGCATTTCTGGTGCTGTTCATCCTGGTGAGCTGATGGCTATCATGGGAGCATCTGGTGCTGGCAAGACAACCTTCCTGGACATTTTGGCACGCAAAAACAAGGTTGGTATGACCAGTGGCGACTTCTACCTCAACGGTGAAAAGGTACGCGACGAAGAGTTCAAGAGTGTGATTGGCTTTGTAGATCAGGATGATACCCTCCTACCCACCTTGACCGTGCATGAAACCATCCTGGACTCGGCATTGCTCCGACTTCCTAAGGAGATGAGCCGCGCTTCTAAAGAACAAAAGGTCGAAGATGTGGAGCGACAGCTTGGTATCTACCACATTCGCAACCAGACGATTGGCTCTGAAGAGACAGGCCGTGGCATCTCAGGTGGAGAGAAACGCCGTGTGGGTATTGCTTGCGAACTTGTGACGTCCCCGAGCATTCTCTTCTTGGATGAGCCAACCAGCGGTTTGGACGCTTTCAACGCCTTCAACGTTGTGGAATGCCTTGTCAATCTTGTCAAGAATTACAACAGGACAGTCGTGGTTACGATCCATCAGCCAAGATCTAACATTGTGGCGCTTTTCGATCAGCTTGTTCTCCTTGCCAAGGGCAGGACGGTTTACTCTGGACCTTTTGAAAATTGCCAGCCTTACTTTGACAATGTCGGCTACACTTGCCCGCCTGGTTTTAACATTGCAGATTATTTGATTGATCTAACCATGCATGCAAGTGCAGCTACGCGATCAATCGACGAGGATAGCTCTCTGTTTACCAGAGACGGTCTGCACACAAGTGCAAGCAGTGCCATTGCTGTCAAGTCGATCCCAAGCATCAATACCTCTGAGGTTGATCGTGACTTGGCTGGAAGCCCAAGCAACTCGAGCACACGCCATAAGAACAAGAGGAGGGCCTCAATCAGGCAACAGCAAGAGCGCGAGCTCTTCACAAGGAAGAAGACGTCGATGAATGATGGTACGATGTCCCCAAAGACTGATGATGAGGCTCCTTATGACCGCCGAGCGGGTCTCAAAGCTCAGTGGTTGAAGCTTACCCGTCAACAAGGTTCAGTGCCCCCTCAGATCTTGGAAGATCCTGACGACCTGCCCCCACCTGTCAATGGCGGAACGGGAACCAACTTGGACATTTTGATCAATGCTTATGTGCAGTCGGATGTGGCTTCGAGCATCCGCGAAGATATTGCTACAGCAGTCTCCAACGCACGAGAAGCCAATGGCGCCAACGGCGACCAGGAACTAGATGGCTTTGTAGCGTCTGGAAAGCTCAAGGGCTTCCACAAGGTTGGTCTTGTCGGTCAATTCGCCATCTTGTCAAGACGAACCTGGCGCAACCTTTACCGCAACCCCATGTTGATGCTCACGCATTATGCTATTGCAATTTTGCTCGCTGTTTTCCTCGGATTTCTGTTCTACGGTTTGACAGACGATATCAAGGGCTTCCAGAACCGACTTGGCCTGTTCCTCTTCGTCCTGTCACTTTTTGGCTTTAGCAGCTTAACGATTCTCACTGTATTTGCACCAGAGCGACTACTCTTCACTCGCGAACGCGCCAAGGGATACTACTCTCCGCCGTCGTACTTTGCAGCCAAGGTCATCTTCGATATCATCCCACTACGACTACTCCCACCCATGATCCTCGGCATAATTGTGTATCCCATGACTGGTCTGATCCCCGCGTGGCCCAACTTTTTCAAGTTTGTCCTCTTCCTCGTCCTGTTCAATCTAGCCGCAGCCGCAATTTTCCTCTTTATTGGCATTGTCTTTCGAAACTCTGGAGTCGCCAATCTCATTGGCGTGCTAGTCATGTTGTTTAGTCTTCTCTTCTCGGGCTTCTTCCTCAACAAGGAAAGCATCCCTGGAGTTGCAAAGTGGCTACAATCAGTAAGTTTGTTTTTCTTCCCTAATATTCCTGCCGCATAAGCAACGAAAACTAACCACACACCACCACGACGCAGCTCTCTATATTCCACTACGCATTTGAAGGACTCATTGTCAACGAAGTCAAGTACCTGTCCCTGATTGACCACAAGTACGGCTTGGACATTGAAGTTCCTGGCTCTGCTATCCTGAGTTCTTTTGGCTTTGACGTGCAGGCTTTGTGGGTGGATTGTATTGGTCTGGGAATCTATGGTGGGGCGTTTATTATCCTGGCTTATCTTGCTATGCATTTTTTGCTGGTGGAGAAGAGGTAGTGTGTGCGGGGTTTTGATGGAGAAAAGGTGGGAAAATGTGTATTTGTAGATTTCTTTTTTATCAAGTTGAGATTTGTAGTTTAACTATATATATATATATATACATGTGTGTGTGTGTGTGCGCACTTGATGTGCTTCTAGTAAAGACTGGTGGTTTTTGTTGTATAAATCTTATATTGTGTGTGTCTCGTTTGTATAACGTTGGATTTTTAATAGTATAGATATATACATATTCGCTTTTAGCTTTATATTTTATAACTAGACCAAGAAGATAAAGTCTATTACATTACATTCCATATGGCATATACTATCAAAGACGGAAGAAATAAAGAAGTTGAAATATTCCTCTACCCTCTCTACC
>SSBG01000012.1:328922-341727 GCA_028220655.1 Shiraia bambusicola | reverse complement strand
AAAAAAATTTAAAAAACTAATAAAAAAAAAAAAAAAAATTTACCATTTGTAGTTGTCTGCGTCACATTGCACCGATGGAAAAGAGCAAGGGCTCACTGACAGTTGGGTTCATCTAGGATGCACCTCGTTACGCGGGGACGGGGATGTCCAAGCGCGTGTCATGCTGGTCGTTAGGCTTATTCGTGGTTGTTAAAACAGGAACGGCTTGCGACAGGAGACTGATGTGTACAGACGGCATATCCTTGGACCTTGATCCTTACGCCCGACTGATTAACCCAAGGGTCCTCAGAGTTGCTGCGCAAGCAAATAACAATGGCCATGCACAATATCGTGAGGGCCAACAGAGTACGAAACTCGTGTGTTGGATCAGAGAGCACTTTGATGTAAATCGGGCCGTAAAGGGAGGCACACAAGTATGAACAGTCATTTCAAAGGGTTATTGTCACACAGACTGGCGAGATAGTGAGGAGCAACGGTCTTTTGATACCGAACGTATCACGGTCCTGCACGTCTAGCGAACACGTACATAGCTATCCGAACGGGTGTATGATGTAAAGGGCGCCAATTGCGCTTGGCTAGCTGACCGAGGGGGATGGCAGGCGGGTACCTATGCACATTGCAAAGTTTCCTGCTCGCTTGCTGGATGAGCCTGAGTCGCAGGAGTCAGGACAAATGGCATCAATCTCAGCCCATTTCTCATACGTTCTGCTACAGTGCCATTGACTGCGGAAATCCCTCATGCACGACATCGCATTTAGGTATCAAGGCTCAAGCCCATATTCACCCTACACTAGACAGACTTGAGCATAGGGCTAGTGTCGGATCGGGCCTGGTGCCGTTCTTAATCATGCCACATTGCATGGCTGAACCCAAACAAGGTCATTCACGATGCTCGAAACAATCTCGTCGACCAGAAGAAAACCTGCGGGACAAATAAAAAACCCTCAGTTCAGGGAACCAATCTTCCCGTCTGCCATGGCAGAGTCGTCCAACCGCCGGCCTATGTTTGTTCACCTTGCCAAATTTTTCAACCCTCGACACCACCACCATCACCACCATCACCACCACCACCAACACCACCACGACTCGAGCGAACGCGTGGCAGCCAAATAAATGCCCGTTTGCGTCGGCCCGATTCACCCTTTCCCCACGATTGTGCCTTTGTTTCAGGGTCGCACGTCAAAGCTTAAATCACCTGTGCTATTGAACCAAAATTGAGAAGCATTCTCGAGATCCTCAAGGTAAGCACGGTAATCGGCGAGGTTAGTGCTAATTTGGTAACATGAATGACGCACGTGGCCCTTTGCGTAGTAAGCCATGGCAAAAAAACACCATGTTCTAATACTTGCTGTAAGCTGGCCAAAGAGCCCTCATGCTGTGTGACTGACCTCTTGCCTTTTCCCTTTTTCGGGCACAAAAGCGAGAGGGACCAGAAATCTTGAACTTTGAACATGTACCATCATCATCACATCTGCACGACTAACTCGCTGGGACAGCACCCCGACATATACATGTCTGTTACTTGGAGACGGCGACCCGTTTTGTCAAAACACGCACGACTAAGATACACACTTTTCAAACAGTCTTATCAAATCCTCCCACAATCATGCTCGGCTAGGCACATATCTTGTCCTTAAACCACTTGCTGTATATTCACAACGCAGATGCTTCGCGTATGCATGCGCGGACGCAGAAACGGCACCAATTTTTTTTTTAATTTTTTTTTTCTCTCTTCTATTTGAAATCTTCCATCGAATGTCAAAAACGCTGGGATCCAAGAGCTCGGCTCGCATCTGGCGTAGAGCTGTCGCCGCTCTTGTGCAGCATAGGGTAGTGTGTCTCTGTCCACTAATATTGGCCTTAGTGCTGATCACTATAATCTCCAAGACTATGGTTTGGACTGTCTGAGCGCGGGTCAGAGGGCCAAACCCAGTGACGTCGGGCACCATTGCATGCTATAAGTCACCCCGTCTTTGTTACAGGCTACAGGCTGCAGGTACGGTTGCCCGCTACATGGGGGTTTTGACTTGTGTCGGTGTATCTTTCGGGTGAACCACCCCCGGGTTTTCTCCTGCCAAAGGCACCGTTTGGCAATGTTGGAAATAGCATACCACTATACGTAGGTATTATGTGGCAAATCGTCGAGAGAGGGGAGAGAGAAGCGGTGCTCAATCGCCTATGCCATTGTCGATCTGATCCCTAGGCCCATGCTCTTTTGATTGTGCAGCCTCGATCAACCACACTTTTCCCAAAGCTCAAGGTAATGCCGGCATTCGCGCAGCCAACGCTGATCATTAGTACATGAGAAGCGCCCACCATTTCAGCCTTGCAATTGGCCCACGGAGATACCCTCCGGCGTCCTGCTCCCAAAGGGCGACTGTGTGCTCAATGCAAAAGTCCAGGGACCAGGAGGGTTTTGAAATCTCACTATTAAGCTTTGCAATTATCTGCAATAGATCTGCCGTCTTACGACTTTTATCTAGGGGGGGGGGGATCCATCCATCCCATCCCAATTATTATTAACCTTGATCGCACAAACCTGAAGCATAACTAAGTCGTGCGCGGAGAAACATCTCCCACATCACACACACACACACAGACACTCACTCACTCCCGCTTTCATTAACCGGGCTCCTTTTGCCATGCGCATACATAGCGAGCGCGTTGATTGTTCCGAGATCCGATTTGCAGGGGTTGACCTGTCTGCCTATGTGCAGTAAGCAGTTGCTATTACATTGCAAAGTTACCCTCATCTAAAATAGCCCTGCCCCGCGTTGGAAAGAGGGAAGAAGAGCAGCAAGCAAGCAGCAAGCAGCAAGCAAGCAAGCGAGCAAGCAAGCAGCGGATGCTCCGGTTGCATCCGCAAGTGGCTCTCTCAGCTCTTAAACGAGAATTAAAGCATATGTTACTACATATACACAGTGCCTCTTACCTTGCAGGTGGCTATGTTACCTATGCAGGGGAATCATAATACCTACTACATACAAACAAACAAACAAACAAACAAACAAACCACTGTACTATTATTACTACTTACACACACTAATTATTCCTCTGTAAAACACTCAATCGCACACGTAGTTGTTCCCCCGCAAATAAAAAAAACCCCCCCCCCCATGATTATCTCGCCAACTTACCTTTGACAGCGACGTAAAAAGAAAAAACTCTTGTCCATCATTTCTCCATGTATTAGTCCTCCGTTCTCCTCAGATCATCGTGGCGCAGGCAGCTATGTAGCTAGGCGACCGCCGCAAAGCCGCATTGGATACCTCATTCGGGTAGGGGTGTATGTGTTGGTGTAGGTATGTAGTTGATAGGTATTTAGCAACAAGTCTAATGCAGCTTGAGCTTCTTCGCTAGTTACTTCTCAAGTCGTAACATAGTGTAGGTGTAACAACAATGGGCCATGAGAATCAGGGTGTGCCGATAATAATAGCACTTTTCTTTCTTCGCAAAAGCCACAAGTGACAGACTGGATGGATGTGAATCGAGGGCAAGTTTTTTTTTTTTTTTTTTTAAGTGCATGACGATGATGCAGCAGCATTGTCAATCTTTTTATTTTGTCTTTCTCAGCAACTTACCCCATTTTGGAATAATACATGGATGATGGCCTGATCCGAATCGGAAAATACAAAGGTAAACTTGTTTTACTTTTCTTCGCTTTGGTTAGAACTACCTACTACATACATACATACATACATACCCGCCCCCCCCCTCAAATACTCATCTACTTACTTGCTGATGTTCCCCTCACCCCCTCACCCACCCATTTGCCGAAGCGCGATACCGAAGGTATGATGTGCCATTTATACCTACACCCATCTGCATAATTTCCACCCCAAAAAAGAAAAAAGAAAACCCCCCCCCCGCCCTCAAAAGTATAAATTATTAATCAGATATCATCACACCGACTAAACATTTCCAGCCTCAGCCTCTTCTTGAGTTCATCGCAGAACTCTGTACAGGTCACAGAGCAGTTAGCTCCCTTTTTGCGGAGTCGTACTCCGTGTATACACAACACTTTGCTTCCTAGCTGCATCGAGCTTTTACCTTTTATTGGGGGGGTTGCTTTCACGTGAGAGTTTTGTTTTGCGAAGCTCTAAGCCCCCCCTCCCCACACACACACAAGGCACTCGGGACTTTTGGTGCAAAAAAAAAAAAAGAGAGAGAGAACCACCAAAAAAAAATAAAAAAATAAAGCTTTTTTTCTTTTTTTCTTTGGTAAGTCTGGATTTTTGTAGGTACGCGCCCTTTCCCCCCCCCCCAATATAAGCCCACCGGGGGAAAATGGTCTTTTGATGGATTTGTAGGTTGGTCAGGTTAGTGTTATACGATAATAGTAGCTATCTATGTAGGTTTCGGCGGCCGATAATTGGTTAGCGTGGAGTAAGTAGGTAGGTAGGTATTATGTAGTAGTAGGTGGGTAATATGGCGGCGCATGTGCAGTTGGTAATAGGTAGTAGGTAAGGTATACACCTACTACCTATGTCTCTGCGCTTCCGCACACTATTGATTTTTTGTTTTGTTTATTCTATATTCATCCCACTATACTAGAGGATATGTAGTAATGATTAGTTTGATGCCTTGTTTTCGCCGCACGAATACTCCGTAGTCTACAAACGCCACGTGTGCGGAAGAGGTTGCTGCTTTTGTGATTTGTTGTGCAATACACACTACTTCGTATGTAATGTAGCCATCATTAGTGGACACGTGGGGGGGGGGGGGGTGGGAAATAAAAAGAAAAGAAAAGAAAAGACAAAAAGAAGCAAATATACATGTCTAAGTATACACTAAAAAGTTTGTTTTTTGTGGTTTCTGCTTATGAGGCACGGGTGCATGGCTCCGAATAATTAGACAAGAACTTCTTTTCGCCCCCCTCCTCTCCTTTCACTTTCCCATGCTTCATCCCTGTATTTCGCCCATCGGGCTTCATGAATCGCCATCCTTGGTCCAAATACATGACAGCCTCCACCTTGGAAAGCCCTTTCAGCCCTGGTGCCTAACAAAAGCAAACATACAACATTGCACGTGACATGTATATTGAACTTTCCACAGACTTGCATACTCGGTAGGGCACATACCTACATAGGCAAACGTGCCCGCTGCCTCAGACCAAACTAAATTCTCCCTTTGTGGGAACTTGGAAGCATGTATGTATGTATATGACTCGCGATTCTACTCGACACAAGACTCGTACCTAAGCGCTGGGTGTGCACTGTGGGAGAGTGGGACATAGCAGTAAGCAGCAACGCTAGGGGAAAGGTTATTATTAGAGAAGAGATAGGGCGAAGAGCGAGGAGTAGGTAGGTAGGTGATGGGAAGGCAAGAGTCGGTCGGGATAAATGCCATGGACCTGTTCGGGTCGGGAAACTTTCTGTCTTTTTGCCGTTGTCTTTTGCTCGTGGTTTCCCGGGATGAAAAAAAAAATGTCGAGGATTGTTTTCACCGGTAAGGTAGGGTATTGTACATGCAATAGTAACATCAGCATGAAATCCGAGGCTTTGGGATCACCGGCGAGAAAACGATGCCTTGTCTTCTTCTTTCCTATGGGTTCGATGCTTGATGCGTGTGTGTGGAGGTGGAGGAGGTGGTGGTGTGGAGATAAGGTGGTTTGTGACGTGCGATAGACATGGATCGGGAGCGTTACGCGTTGCTGATGCGGGGAGGATGTGAAACTTGGGAAAATGCTTGGTTGGGTATTGTCGAGGAGCCCGCGGGGCGCGTGGGTGGAGATGTACACTTCCGGTGAGAGGAGAGATGCAAGTGAGATGGAATACTTCTAACTAGGGAGGATAATAAGAGTGAAATGCCGTGTAACGAATATAATTTCCACCTTCTATAACGAGAGGGTTGTAGGGTTGTAATCAATTTAGGTGGGACTATTACTCGAATCACGTCAGGTATGTGGAACAAACATGGTCGAGCTACATTGAAGCATGATAATGCAGTTGCAATCTCTTAAAAACATTCACCACTATTAACATTAAAACTGCTTCGAAGCTTGCATATCATGAATGCACTAAGAACCAGCCTGCACACTAATCACAGTCCATGTCCAGCTCTGCATAGCTACATACACATGGTGATAATACTCTTGTTCCCTGAAATAAATGAAATACTGTAACCTTACATCATAACAATCTCAACAACATCTAGACAGAGTAACCATAATGCACTGTAGAACACTTCCAACCTATTACGGGTTTCCCATGAAACCACACCTAAAATATAGCACTACAATTAAAAACCCTCCAAACATGCATTTAGCCATATCTCCCATATACTACACTCATTCCCTTTCTCCTCCCCCCCTCCCCCCCTCTATCCTTACATTACGCGTACACCTACTCACTCCCCAGGGCTACACGTACACCCTACTATCTTCCAATCATACCGTGCCCAACATTTGAACCCTTCACCACTGCATCCCCGATCCCTTGTTTTGACCTATCAAGTGACTACTAAACAAGTCCACACACCATCTTCTACTTCTTCTAATATCATATAGTTATGTGTACGACTTTGGCACATGACACAACACGACATCAAAATCACTTACTTTCAAGACAACATGCCATGAGTTCAAACGACAAAGCAAGTGGCAAGGTTGGCAGAGAACAGGGGTTTGGAAATAATATACAATTACCACCGAATTCTCGTCAAAAAATTCCATTTACATAAAAACACATAGACTACACAACGAAGAAGACAAACCCCCACCATGACGTCGTTCCTTCCTTTTCATGGAAAAGAAAGAGACGCACAAAACGCCAGAAAATGCAAACAATCATCATGACCATTTCATTCACACTTCTCATGTTTTTTTTTGGTTTCTTCTTCTTCACGATCTAACTCCTTTTACATATTTTTTTTCTCGTCATTCTTCAAGAGAATTCTACACGAGACCCGCCTAGTCTAGCCTGCTTGGCCTGCGCTCGCTCCGCGCGTCTCCTCCTTCGATTCGAATCATATGCGCCGCTAAGGTCTGTCTCCGTGCCATAGACTTGTGTGCCATGAGGACTACTCAGTATACTAGCAGCAGGGATAGGAGGGGGCGGTGGAATAGGGATATTGCCAGGTGCAGTTGCTGCTGCATTACCACCTGGAGGAGGACCTGGGGGAGGTGGAGGAATGACAGGCTCTGGCATACGGAGGTGGGGAGGTGGACCTGGTGGTGGCGGAGGTATCGAGGACTGGCCTTGGGCTTGAGCCATTTCTTGGGCTTGGGCAGCTTCCATAGCTTCGGTTCTTCGCCACCTGTCATTGCCTACGTCGCTGAGCGAGCTTCTGCTTCCATTACGGTTTTTCCGCTGCCTTTCTTTTCGCGCTTCGCGCTCAGCTGCAGCTTCTTCTTCGTTGAGTCGTCTTAAGGTTACATGACGGCCGTCATTGTGCATCTTCACTTTGACTTTGACTGATACAGGAGGCGATGCCACACTGCGCTCGGGGGTGGCTCGTTGCTGGCTATGGTCTCTTCTTGACGGTGAGCCAGTGGAGGCAGCTGCAGCTCCACCAGCAAGCGCGGCGCTGGCTGCAGATTTGTTTCGATGATGTGAACGGGGGTGGTGTGAAGTGTAGGCTTCTGATCCCGAATCTGACAGTACGTCTTGAGGCACTGGTCTAATGGGTGCGGTCGAAGGTCCTGCCGTTGAGGTTGCTGCATGTCGATCGGGTCGTGCTAAAGATGGCGTAATCCCTGTGATGTCACTCTCAGACAGTATGGTAGAAGGAGGCCTGTTCCTTCTAGGTGGCAGGCCATCGCCAGTGTACTTCCGGCGGTGACTATTCGCTCGAGCCATCCGTTCCTCTTCAAGGTCTTGTTGTCTAAGTGCCTCTACCCGTTCGTCTTCCTTCTTGTTTCTCCGCTTGCCAAGTGAGTGTTTGAGAAAGCCAATCACACCAAGAGTTGCAATTCCTTCCTTCAAGCCAAACGATCGACCTTGAGGCCTAGTGTCGTGTTCATCACTGAAGCTCGCTCGGCTATCAAAAGAATCGATGGATGTTCTGCTCCTCCGACTACTTGGACGATGAGGGTTACGCAAAGGACTTCCAGCCATGGCCGCTGCTTGGGCAGCTTCCCTCTCTTCGACACGGCGCCAATCATCTCGATTATTTGCTGGCGATTCAGGAGCTCGGCCCTCTTCCAAGCGAGTTAAATCCGTTTGAGTTATTTCAGATGGGCCCAGTGGAGGCCGGCTATATGTGATGTCACTACCCGTTGTTTCTGACGGTGCACGCTTCTTGTTGCGATTGAAGAGAGACTTGACAGCAAAGATTCCACCAGCTGCTGCTCCAGCAGCGAGAAATTTGTCTTTCCACGCTCCACTTTTTTTCGGAGCATATTTTTCATCGCTCAAGTACGAGTCTGTAAAGCGAGACTCGACGCGAGAACGCGAATCGTTTCGAGAACTGAGGACAGTATTGCGTCGATTACGACTCCGGGAACGACTGTGCAGGGCAGCCAGACCAGCGCCTGCTGCTCCAGCGGTTGCGAGAGCTCCAAGTCCTTGGCCTCTGCTACGTCTGCTCCTGGTACTTCCGGTTCGAGACGTCCTTTCGGTGATGAAGGTAGTGCGGTCATCAAATCCCATGTCGGGTTGGTTGATGTACGAGAGGGCGAAGTAGAGAACCAGGAGCGCAAAAGTCCAGATGGAGTAAAGAATGAAAAGGACTTTGGGTGATCCATATAGTGTAAGGCCAAGGGGAATCTGCACCATACCCAATAGTGCGATGACACGTCCTAGCCACTGATGCATCTGTACATGTTAGCTACAAATGACGCACAAGGAAGTAGTAGCTGTACCATTAGTTTGAGAGGGATCTTGAATCGCTCCTTGTTCTTTTCCCATCGGTGGATGATGGATCCTCCAATAGCTTGCACCAAGACAAGGGTGTAGAGGGCTACGCCAATGCCATGATGTGGATTTGTTAGTGATCGTTTCAGTCCGACAGCCTGGAAGCCAAGTATGAATGCTGCGGTGGAGAGCAGCACTGCCAAGATCTGTAACCAGATGTGGAAGCGCAGTGCAGTCCGTGGATTGCGGTGGTAGAAGCGGGCCATGAAAATGGCTGCAGGTACCACGAACAAAAATGTCAGCCCACCCAGAATACCATGTGCGGTCACATAGGCTTTGTAGTATGGCATTTCGCGAAAGCGGTTTCCCATACCTTGACAAGTCAGCACGGTCTCGGGCGAGGATCGCATGGTGTCTTACCGTTGTAGCGCATGGTGTCGAAGTTCAAGCCTACCAGGTTGGGCAGCAAAAAGGTGTTGCGCTGCGAGTCCCATGTGCCATCGCCGACATACATGGTGTCTGACGAGTAGACACTGGATCCAGGCGCTGAGAGCCCCTGATTCGACATGGCGACGGTTGTGATGTGTCTTTTTTCTGAGCGATTCTGTTGCAAGCGTCGAGTTGATATGTCGAAGTCGATGACGCAACGATCAAGGTCGCAAATCGCTGGGAAATGAATACGCTCAAATAACAGATAATCGAGAGTCGTGACGTCGTAACGATTGCAAAGAATAACGAAGGGGGGCCACTCGCTGTCAACTCTGTGTTGGCGTCGAGTGAGGCTGTCGAAGATGAGCTTGTCCGACGTAGCGGACAGCTCGGCGGGGAACGTCACTCGTCTTGCGGCCGCTGGGTCAATCCGTGGCCAGGCGAAGAAGGTCTCAAAGGGTGCCAGAATAAGTGAATTGCAGTATGGGCAGTGGTGATAGCCAGGAATGTGTGTTGACAGGCAATATGTCGGTGACCAGCTCAGCTAGCTCGGCAAAAGGCCCGCCGATTCGCGTGTTTACCCACTGCCCGTTGGGGAAGCAACCACCATGAGGCGACATGTGGCCAATCACAGCCTGCCAAACGTCCGCTTTCAGCTGACTTGACCCATGCTGACAGGGCAACTTTCTGGTTTTCCACTCCCCACACGACCAGAGTATCCTTGCTTGGATATCTGCAACAATCAATGACTTGCTTCCAACATACCCGAGCTTCTCTTTGCAGCATTGTCTTCTCTTTCAACCAAACGACGTCGCTCCCGCAAGGCCTACTGTTGTGGACAGAGGACACCTTGGCTCTTGGGTCATGTATCGTACGTACCATTGAATGTTGTGCCAATTGACATAAGACTATATAAAACAAAACTGGCCGTGGTATCTCAAAAAGCCGCTGCCTTCCCCTAACGCCTAGCCCATATCACAGTGCGCTACATGCTCAAACCTCAAGCATATCCTTCAAAGCCTTCTCAGACGCTGTCAGCCAACGACCTCTCTCTTCCAATTCATCGCCAATCCCCCCTCCCTCTTCTTTCCTCCTCCTAGCTTCCTTGGCTGCTGCGACAGTGCCGTTCTTCTGCGTCTCAAGCAGCTTCAACTCGCGCTCCAACTTTTCCAGCTCCCTGGCTCGATTTGGGAGAGCAGCTTGGAGACTTGCAATTTGTGCCTTTAGAGCTGCCAATTCTGCCTCTCGTTCCGTGAGAATCTTTTGCGTTTCTGGTAGTGGTAGTGCCAACTCTGGATTCTTGGATACTGGTGTTTGTTCTTGCTTCAACCGCTCAATGCTCGCAGCTAAGCCTTCAATTTCCTTTGGTAATGACTCCAACTGTTGTGTTCGCAATTGCAAGCCTTCATATCGTAGTGAGAGTTCCTTCCCTTTTCCCTCCAATTGCTTGAGGATCTCGGCGACTTCGAGCTTACGCTCTTTGAGGCTTGCTTTCAGCGCTAATATCTCTTGCTCTTTCTCGTCATTCTCCGGTGCTTCAACAAAGCGTGGTGGGTTCTCAGTTATACTGCGTAGGAATTTCTCTTTTGTGACTTGTTCGACGTAGCTGAAGCGCAGCTTGCTAAAGAGTTCCTTGTCAACATTAGCAACGCTTTGCAACGACTACAGAAATATTACTTTGTAATGCACAAGATCTGCTTCGAGCGCCGCAGGATGCGTGTCGCCGTTTTGCTCACTGTCTTCTGACGCAGCTGAACTTCTCTTTTTCGCCGATTGTGGAAGGTCTTTGGGTGAAAGTGTTTCGGCAATCGCCAAGAGCTTGAGTGATTGTGTCTTTTGCAATTGCTCAAGAGCAGATTCTGGCGTAGGTGCGGCGGATTTCCTTTTTGGAGGCATGTCGCTGGTTTGGTCTTCGGAGTGTGGGAGGGTGTATAGATGGAGGGGTGTTTGTTGACACTGGGACGCGCCTGCCTGTTCGCCGCGGTGATTACCAAATACAGACTAGTGTCTTCTGCCGGCTATAGACTCATCTTCCAAAAGTCGGTGCCTCGTAATCATATATCACCTCTTTCCGAATCGAAACCCGACAATGGTGAGTCCCCTAGACGACGACGACGAATATGTCGCCAATCTTCTCAAAGAAGATGCCAAGAGCGCAAAGAAGAGGTATGAGCTCGTGGGCATCGAGGCTTTCAACCCGAAGAGGTGCGTCGCAAACCGTGTCGATATCTTTTATGTGACTGCATGAACAGTGACGCCACACAAAATACTCGACCCATACGTGCAAGATATTGAGTGTTGCTAGGGCAAGACTGGGCGCACCAAAACCCAATACGAATTTCCTACGAAACATCATTCGCCAGACCGACAGCCATAATGCCGCCTTACTGGCAAAAGAGGCTGAAGATTCGAGCACGCGATTGAAACAGATGGATCGCGGGAGGGTGAAGCACGAGCAGAGAGCTGAGGGGCGACTTACACCGGTAATGAGCGAGGAGAATTCCCATAACAGACGTTTGAAAAGACGCGTGAGTTACAGTGACTCAGAGGAGCAGCTTGACAGCCGGCGTCAAAGAAGAGAACACTCGGCAGACTCTCATCCAGCGCACCGCAAAGATAAGCATCGGCACAGGTCACGCGGTCAAGTGAAAGACAAGCATAGCGACGATGAAAGGCCAACACATCGATCAAAGTCTTCAAGACACCACCGCCACAGAGAAGATCGATATGAAGACAGCAGCGCTGGCGATCACGAGAGGTCGCGTAGGAAGGGAAGAGAGAAGCAGCGAAGCCATAGACATCGACCACGAACGAGGTCAGCTTCTCCTACACGAAGAAGATCACGATCACGATCACGATCACGATCCCCCCAGCCCGACAAGCACCGCCAGAAACACAGACATCGAGACCGCTCCAGATCGCACCGCCGCAATTCGCGCGACCGCAGCTCCAAACACCCACCCTCCCATGCCAAACAAAGTTCACAAAAGTCACCACCAGCATCAGATTCCGACCCCCTCGAAGCAATCCTCGGGCCCCTCCCCCCTCGTTCCCAACCCGCTGTCCGCTCCCGCGGCCGCGGTGCCCACAAAATAAACTCACAGGCTATCGAATCTCGCTTCTCATCCACCTACGACCCTTCCATCGACACACACCCTGCCTCGGACGCAGAAGACGACTGGGGCGAATCCGTCGAGGCATACCGCGACCGCCAGCGCTGGAAACAGCAAGGCGCCGACCGACTCAAAGCCGCTGGCTTTTCAGACGAGCAGGTGAGGAAGTGGGAAAAGGGCGAGCAAAACGATGAGGAGGATGTGAAATGGACCAAGGCAGGACAGGCGAGAGAGTGGGATCGTGGGAAAGTGGTGGATGAGGATGGCCATGTTGATTTGAAAGCTGACTGGGGACGATTGAAATAGACGTTGAAAAATCAATTTCATAATGGATTAAACCATTTTGATTTTTAATTCATCCCACTACAAAGATCCATCATCTATTATCTCTCTACTCCTACCTCGATTTCCCTCCAAAGAATCACAGGGTATATACCTATACATATCCTCCTCACCAAGCCCCCCCCC
>SSBG01000012.1:295464-318484 GCA_028220655.1 Shiraia bambusicola | reverse complement strand
CCCCCCCCCCCCCCCCCCCTCCCCCCTCCTAAAGTCTCTTCTTTATAAAAAGCCGTAACCTTTTAGAATAATAACAGTAGCAGCAACAATTCAACATTACAAAAAAAAAGAATCACCAAAATAAATTTCTTCCAGAGTATTATCATGTATTTTCTTTTTTCTTAAATGCTCTTTTATCTTATCTGTAACACTATCTTACTCTACTAACTATATAACATGACTATAATAGTTATTACAAGGATATACTCCTCGTATTACAGAATGTAGGCTTCTCTTCTCCTTGCAATTACATACGATGTAGTGAGAGAGTTTCTATAGAGTAGCGGCGCTGCTTGCTTACTTAATAGAGGCTATGATTTTAAAGCTAGTGGAAGTAGAGATTTAAACTGTGCGATTAGTAACGTTAAGGGTTGTCACTGCTTAGACTAAGGCCCTAGTAACTAAGAAGCTAAGCTTCGAGAGGTTTGGGATCCAGAGGGTTGCGGGGCAGGTTGTGTGTTATGGAGATGCAGGTGTCTAAGAGTCTTCACAGAAAGCCAAAGAGCAGAAGATTTAGGAACCAGGGACAGAGAGAGACAGGGGATTATGATACCCAAAGAACTCAAGTTAAATCCTGAATTTTTTAATAAAGTTCGATCAGAACTAACGTGGTTCATAAGCGAGCTGATCACCCAAGCGAGCTGATCACGCCCCACCAGCGCGGCGACGTCGAGACGATAACGCGTAATGTCTCAACAACGAAACACCCAGTTGTCTTATCCTGAATCAGACCTACAGCTTGCCTTACTAGATATTAAAAATCAGCGTGTTCAGAGTCAACGACGCGCTGCTTCTATATATAACGTTCCCCAAAGTACACTATCAACCCGACGCGCTGGAAAGCGCCCACGACGCGACTGCGAGGCGAACTCGAAACGACTAGATAAGCTAGAAGAGGAGGCTATAGTTAGACGTATCCTTGAGGAGTCTGAGCGAGGATTTGCGCCTACGAAGGCTGACGTTCGAGCAATGGCTGATCAACTGTTGCAACAACGGGAGGGCGACCCTGTTGGCAAAAACTGGGTTGATAACTTTGTTAAGCGCACACCTGAGCTCCGGACACGTTGGAGTCGACCTTACGATCGCCAGCGAGCTGCCTGCGAAGACCCAGTGGTTATCCAGCGCTGGTTCGAGCTGGTCAAGAATACAAAGGCGAAGTGGGGTATCCAAGACGAAGGCATCTATAACTTTGATGAGACTGGGTTCATGATGGGCAAGATTTCATCACAGTTGGTTATTACAGGCTCAGAAGGATCAGGGAAGAAGAAGAGGATACAGCCAGGCGACTGTGAGTGGGTTACTGTGATCCAGGGCGTTGGTGCGTCAGGTCGCCTAATACCACCTTTGTTGTCCTTGCGGGCAAGGTCCTTATCAACACCTGGTTTGAGGACCTGCCTCGCGAATGGGTTCTTGAAGTAAGCCCTAATGGCTGGACAAATAATCAGCTCGCGCTTGCATGGCTAGACCACTTCAAGGCGCATTCAAAGCAGCATACTGTAGGGGGCCTCAGCAACGACGTCGCGTGGGAGGCGAAGACGCCGCACAACGCAAAGGAACTAGAAGCTCAGAGTACGCTTATTCGACAGAGAATAAGAAACCGCCCTGGGTCCTCCGCAAGCTCTTTAGATGAGCAGGTCCGCCAGCTGAGTAAAGGCGCCCAGCAGATAGTACATAATATGGTGTTGTTACAGGAGGAAGTTGGTCGCCTTTGAGACGCGGTTGATGCGCAGACTAAGCGTAAAAGTCGAAAGCGATGATATATACAGACAGAGGAGACACTAACAGTTGGTGAGGTAGGCGACTTAATTGCTAAAAGGGAGCGTGGCGATCGTGAGGCCAGTGAGACGCCGGCGAAGAGGGTGAGTACAGGGAGGCACTGCGGGCGTTGTGGTCAAAAAGGACATAACTCCCGCACCTGTCAGGTAGAAATAGAGGATACAAAGGATAGCGACGAGTCCAGAGAATAAAATGGCTTACTACGATTCTTGAAAAACTGTGTTGAAAGTACGTGATATTATATCGAAGTCGATGCGCTGGTGGGGCGTGATCAGCTCGCTTGGGTGATCAGCTCGCTTATGAACCACGTTAAACATATCAAGGAAGATAATGTACAGAAACATACTAAAGTAGACCAAAAGGGTTTCAAGTAAGAACAAAAGAAGAAGTCACAAGCAAGAGAAGAGATGATTAAAGTGGTTCAAGAAAGTATCAATTGATGATGTGATGATGTGATGTGATGATGAGTTTGTTCTTTGATGTGATGATGTGTTTCTCCTTTCATTGTCCCCATGTTTCCTCCCATGATTTGATGTAATGATGTGTTTCTACTTTGATTATTCCCATGATTCCTCCCAAATTTCCTCCAATGATTTGATGTGATTGGTTCCATGATTTGATGTGATTGATTCCATGATTTGATGTGATTGATTCCATGATTCCTCTCAAATTTCCTCCCATGATTTAATGTGATGACGTTTCCTCCTAATTGATGCCATGAAGTTTTTCCGTTGAATGTCGTGTCGAATAGTCGTTTCCTCCTCGAATTTCCCCTAGCCAATGCCAGCAGCCCAGTACAAGATGGAGGGATAGTTGGAAGAATCAACTGCATTTCTGAATTGTCCTGAGCTCATACCCAAAGGTAATCGCCGCCATCAGAAGTGTGCAGGAGCACTTGGGTCAAGGGGAGGTACTTGGAGCTCCAGCTACAACAAGAGGTTCCTTAACTCATTGTCCAACGATGATAGGCCACGTACAGAGACGCTCTATCCTCCATCATCATCGTTGGACATGTCAAAGATGATAGGCCACGTGCAAAGACGCTCTATCCTCCATCATCATCTTTGAACATGAGAGCTTGACTTGCTACCACCAAGCTGTATAACAGCCCCTGATTCTTTCCAACACCCAACCAGATTGTGTTCCACGCTCTTTCTGTCTTCCGCCGTTATGTCCAACTCGAAGGGAACCTACAGCCTAATCTGCACCCTGTATCTCGAAGATCGAATCGTTCGTGTGTGGAGGAAGCGCGGGCCTGAAGAGGTAGAAGTGAGGCTCGAAGACGTGACCGACAATGAAGGCAGAGTGTAGAAGCCATGTTGATGTGATGTTGTGGTTGTGGATGTGATGTTGTGGTCCTATATCAAAGTGAGAAATGAAACTTGAGTCCGAGTTGAGTCATTTATACTTGCCGTCATTGATCAAGCCTCAACATGCAACGAGATGTTGTTCATCATGATGTGTTGATGTGTGTTGGTTGTGTTGGACATTGTTGTTCAAGTCAAGTGAGATGATGTCATGTTGTTGAAGTGACTTGATGTCCAAGGCTTGAAGTGATTGAAAGTCATGATCAAAGCTGAAAAGCTAAGAATCTATGAATGAATGAATGAATGAATGAGAAGAGTGTTGAGCAAGAAGGAAGAGAAGACTTGGTAGAGAAGTCTCAACCCCAGTGGCTGTTGGAAGTTGGTGCTGGAGTGAGGAGGAAAAGAGATGGAGGAAAAGGAATCTGCGAGTTTATATGCTCCCGCAATCTTGGCGGCGCTAGTGGAAACGGTGCAGATATTCTCCGTCCAGGCAGCAGCAAGGTTTAGGCATAGCGTGGTGCGTTTGTGGGAGGTAATTAGGCAGGAGCGCTGTTGCGTTTGTAGACAGCACCAAAAGTGGGTAAGTTTACGCGAATAAGCGAGCCTGGCCCAAGCGGCACACTGGCCTGAGAGGGAAGAAAATGAAGATGGGAATGGGGGGGATGGGGGTATTGGGGAATGGTAGGAGGTATATGGGGTATACAGATTGCCAGTGTTGCTGGGTATGTGGTGCCAAAGGTCAAGCCAGTTGAGAGTAGTGGTCAGATTAGTACGAAGAACACCAGAATGAACTTTGAAATGATGCAGAGAGTCTTTTGTGTCCCACGCAGCAGAGCTTCTCACAGAAGCTGTAAACAGTGGATGGCCATCACGATGAGGTTTTGCTGAAGTCTGTGTGGGATCGGCTTGTTGTATTACGGGAGGTTCTCTTTGAGGGAGCCAGGACATTATGTAGATGACCTGTGACATTTGATCTATTCCAGAGAATATGTGCAGACAGAATCAGAAGCAAGCAAGCCAGCAGGTGAATGCAGATTCATCCATGTCATCGCCAAAAGTTTGTACAGTTAAGCCATCGACCAGACAGCTACGGTTGCCACGATGAGGATACAGACACGAATACCTGGAATCATTTGGCAGATATGGTACAGGAACTTCTGGCTGTATGTGGGGGACAGCTTCGTGAAGACCTCGTTGACAAACTCTGCATGAGGAATTCTCACAGGTCAACACAGCGCCAAAAGCAAGATTTCTGCCCCATCAGTTACAGAAAACTATAATCTATGCAATGCGTGATGAGCTGCGATTTTAGATTCACGGGAGACAGGCCTCTCTAACCAGGCGTTGTTCTATACGTGGGCTTCGAGTCAGAATCACAGGCGGGTCTCGCTGTCAACAGCAGCGATAGTATGTCAAAACCGGGGCATGTAGGTATCTTCACCAAGCCAGCCACCTGGGCATTCTTCGCTCGAAGCGAGAATTGCTATGAGAAAGCAGCGCGTAAGGAACAAGTAAAGTGCTGATGATGATAGGCATGACCTCGGGGCATTCAAGGCGACACAATATACAGAGCACTTACCGCCGGCTGAGCAAGCACAGAATGAGGCCCTTCTACAGCAGGACGCTCTGTTGCAACAAACAGTTATGGCAGCACTGGCAAAGGGCAGCAGAACCTTGGGCAACTGGCAACAGACAGACGACTCACAGTAGGAAAGCGAACCACGACAGAAAGGCATCCCACAACGGAAACAAACTCAACCAAGGCAGAACCTTGACAATAGCGAGCTGAGTGCTCACAGCACCAGAGCATTGATGATGGGCATGGCACGCTTGACTGGCCCAACTACCTAGGTAGGTATCTTCACAAGTAGAGCGGCAATAACAAAGGTGAAAGAATCAGTCCCCGTGACGGACGAAGCGTTCACAACGCCAAAACAGATGACAATGACAGAGAATCTGCTGCAGAGCGAACACCCCAAAGACAGAGAACCAACATCTGCAGGTAAACACGTCTGAACTGGCAGAGCACTCACCACTGACAGAGCGCACTCACTCCAAGCAGAACAAACATGCAACTAACGTCAATATACCTACGCGCAACAACTGAGCATCCCCAGTAAACTGAAAGCACGCCCCACAACAGGCAGGCGGCGCACAATCACAAGAACAGTACTGGAAGGGCATAGGTACAGGACACTTACGCAACAAGCAGTTCACCCACCCAATCCAGCAGACAGGTTCCTCGTAGCAAGCAGCGTCCCTGACAAGACATTTTTTGCGCAGCGTCTTCGCGCCAGCCCACAATACTCTAGCACACTCTCATCGAAGCCTTGCTCTCTCCCCTTCCGCCGCCGAGGACCCACGAAGATTCAGGCCATGCGTGCCTGAAGTCCCAGCAGAAAAAAGAGCAGCGCTGCTGTACCTTGCTACGCCGTCGAAATACTCGAAATACTTCGCATGCGAGTCCTGCTTACTCGGCAGGGACTCGACGGTCTCTGTTCAACAATCGAAGCCCAAGTATAGCAACAAACATTAGGTAGTAGTAGGTAATATACAGACTTGGAAGCCATGACATGACAATGTAACTTGAATTGCAGAGGATTTTGACACAATGACAAAAGCAGGAAGAAGGATTACTACCTACATTACGAACCGACCAATGTCGTATTTCTACGCCAAAAATTGTTACCCTCCTCCGTACTTGTATATACAATATATCGTCTTACATGCGCGCAGACTTGCACTTGTGTCATGGACATTGGCAACAGCGGAATATACCGAGTGCGATGCGCTCGAAATAAGCTTTCAGTAAACATACATACTTTAGCGGCTGGCCTGACGCGCATTACTTCTGGGGAAACAATAGTTAACTAAGCGCGGGCCATTCTTGTGGCGTTTTAGGAAAAATCTCCACGCGAGGCACACTATTTTCTAGATTCCAAAACAGAATGCTCCAGCTCTCCTGACCAAGCGGTTTGAAAGAAAGGGATTGCCTTGTGCTGTTGAACATGTCGCTTGATACCCGGTGCCATAGTTTGTAATGAGATGCCAGCTGCTAGTTATTAGTTATTGCTCCATATCGGTAACTAATGACAAGCTTGGAAGGAGATTTACCCGGTAGTTAGAACAGGAGATAATAAGCAGAAAAACAACCTGGGGGCTGTAGATGGCCACCAGATACGAGAAATCTGCCATGTTCACAAGGTTGTCTCAGTCTTGGTGGGCGTAACGGTAGCATGCCATCCCTAGGTCATTTCTACTGCGTGGCCGAAAGAGGTATTATGTACGACCGGCATGATTCATGTCAAACAACAAAAAGGCATAGGAAGGGCAAATGTTTGAGAGATGGTGCTCTTACTACGTAGGTGCTACAAAGACGTTGGGAAATGAGCCGATCCAGTTGTCCCGCGATCGTGTTTACACAGTCCATGTCCAGTGGGATCGAGACCAGGCGAAGTTGGGGCCTGGTCGAGAAGAATGATGAAGATGCAACCACTCACTCCACCCCACCAATGTCGACAAATGAATGTCGGCACAACCAGACGTATCGAATCACGAATGACGCCCATGGAGGGCCTGGCGCAATAGGAGCCCTGGCCAGCGAGGTGGCTTTCTGTGGTTTATTGGCCGTGGCTTGGCAGCAAAACTTCTACGCCGAGCAACTGTTCGTGCTGGGATGCCAGCATGATGGGGCCTCCTCTGCACCACCGTCATTTTAATTGACCATCTCGGATCAGTGCGCAATGCACATCATGTTTGTCGCTTTTGCGCCGGCCATGATGCGAATCACAGCGACTCAGGGAGGCGTCGCGGTTTGCTTGCTCCAGGGCTTCGTCGACTGCCCAGGTGCTCTCTCGACGATTCCCGACCAGGCCGGCTCAGATATTGGCTTCAATACTGCATTCTATGCAACGGGAACAGCTACAACATAATACTCCGTACATACAAAGCACATACAGACCTACACACGAATCAAGCAGTCGTGCCGTGCAGGAACTCGCGAGGCTTTTGTACCGAGTAAATTCGAACAGCCAAGCAGTCATGGCTTGCCCTGCACCGAACCAATTGGGCCAGACCGACGCCAGATGCAGCCAATTTAATTTGCCCAGCACAAATCACGCTGCTACTCGTCAGCCGAACAAACCACTTTGCTGTCTTGGAGGCGTGGGATGGCTTTATTCCCATGTCTCCCCCATGTCTCCCTGTGTCCTTGGACGGTCTAGTGGCTTGATGGAAGCACACTTGCTTAAGAATAAGGACGGCTGCTCCCAGGGGAAGCACAAACTTTGGAGCCTATCGAATTAACGACTTTTCCCAGCTGTTCGTTTTCTCCATCACTTCTGGAGACGATCGACACGCAGGCTCGCCACTCTGCACCTCCAACTGGTTGTCACTCTTTACCCCGTCCAAACCCCATTGCTTCTCTCATTCTCGTCTGCATCAACCTTCTGGTGCGCTGCTCGCTGCTGCAAGGGGCATCATCGCAAGGCTAACAGCGTTCATCTCGACACTGTGCACCAAATCCGTCGACGAGATTGACGTCTGGCCATGATCTGCCAGATTTCGAGGCTACTGAGTCGGTAAATATAGCCAGCCAACCCAAAGTTTGAAATCGTCTCGATTTCTATTGCGGGATACAAACTTCAGTCGGGAGCCGCGCACAGTTCGTCCATGTCGCACCATCTGAACATGCCCCTGTCCATCTCCAAAACACGAAACAGGCAAAACCGAACTGGTTGCCGAGCATCGACATGTTTATTATATATTACATCGTCGCCATGCGCCGGCTTGTTCCTTCGCGCCTTGATTCCACTGCTCGTCGTATTCCTTTGGAGTTCTCTGCTCAGTCCCGTATCCGCCGCAGAGACACATGGTGATCGCCCTCAATCACGCGTTGCCCTCGTGGAAAACGATCTAGCGTGGAAAGGATCGTCGCTGTACCTTGACCTCAGTCCACTACCGGTATTGATGCCTCCAACTCACAGCAACCATGACAAGGCCCTCAATACGCTATCAACACGAGGTGTCAGCACCGATCCTAACGCCGGTCAAGGCGACTTCACAGTCCCTGAGCCTCTCGACACAGGCCTATCCAACAACTTCACAAGCTCCTGTGCAAGTTTCTTGGCGCGTCTGCGCAGCAACGATGCCTTTACACAGTGTCATCCATTTTCCTTGATGTTACAGGTATGTTTTGCCTTTTCAAACTTGGAGTCGCCAGTCTGACATGTCATAGACGTCGAGTAGCTTCTTCGATGCAACAAAATCATATCTTCGAATCACTCAAACTCTGGATGCGACATGTGGTGTCAACGCAACCCAATGCAAGAAAGTAATGGACGACTTTGCACGCGAATTGATGTCTCCCACGGCTTGCAAGACAGACCTTGCCTACGACAATCCCATGGTCATCCAGACTGTCAATGGCTTGATCGCGTATCCTGTCGCATATCAAGCAAGCTGTCTCAGGGATAGCGAAGGAAGCTACTGCTTTGCCAATGCAGTCACTAATACCACTGCAACAACAGACTCGTTGCCATATTACCTGACCGTTGGACAAGAGCTTCCGGGCAGCTCACGACCTACTTGCAATTCTTGTCTGCAAGATGCCATGGCTGTTTTTGCCCAATACGCAAACAACTCGACACAGCCCATTTCAAAAACCTACGCCACAGCCGCACAACAGTTATCAATATCCTGCGGCCGCAGGTTCGTCAATGTCACAGCAGCTCCACTAAAAGGCGCAGCGACAACCACGAGTGCCTCACTTACACCTCAACTTACACTATTCCTAATGTTTTTATTCTTTATGTTCCAATGATGAAGCAACACCATGTTTATAATCCTGTAACTATTGGACTTGCTTTTCCCTACCAGGGACATTTGGGTCCCTGGTCATTAGCGACGGCGCATGGGTGAATTCACATGTTCTTTACTCACGCAA
This sequence comes from Shiraia bambusicola, assembly GCA_028220655.1. Lineage (NCBI taxonomy): Eukaryota > Fungi > Ascomycota > Dothideomycetes > Pleosporales > Shiraiaceae > Shiraia > Shiraia bambusicola. Next base: position 309,418 of record SSBG01000012.1, on the reverse strand, counting down.
CCCGCGGTAGCATAATACCTACAGGATCATATTACCTAGAGCCAAAGCCCGGTCGTGGAAGCCGGGTTTAACCATCTCCAGCGTGGAGAATCATGACGGAGGATGGAAAAGCAACCACAGTTCTGGTGGATGGCATGTGAATGAATACCTACTGGGGCTATCATGCGAAGCCTTATCAGGAGGCACCCCGTCTGACAGATATTGTCAGTCGCGCCGTTCAACTGGCTATCACACCGAGACCAGTGTTGCACGATACGAACTATAGTAATATCAAGGTAGATTCAAAACAATATATCTGCCCCTACATAACAACTTTGCTCTCCGTCCGCTATTTATAACCGTCTTCCCTATCATTATAGTTTATCGCTGCCTTGTTTTCTCACCTAAAAGTGAACGTGCAAGACCTGGTCATCCTCGCACGAGCACAAGGGCGGTGTTGATCACCCATGAATGTCACACGTCACCTGGATTGAAAGTCAGCCTTCGGGTTCTCCCATAGGGCTGTCAGTCCCCCAAATTTGCCATGGTGAAACGCGCAACGGGGCATCACGTGCCCGACGATCAGACCCGCGGGGTAACTAACGCAGGAGATGAGACTTGGTAGTGGACACGGATATGTCAGATCCACTTCATGCCGCAGGCACGCGTCGTCATCAAGACAGTTTGGAATTGCATTTCTTCAAAGTTCGAGTTGTTGTTTTGCGCGACAAGTTATTGATTATTAGATAGGTAAAATGAAGTTGCCTTGCACATTTCATCACATCAATGCTGCGGTGCTGAGTGGATCTCAGAAGCATCCTTTCATCTCCAACATCCCTGGGTTACTAACGCTCCAACGGAGGCTATTATCCAGCCTGCTCTGCCAACTCCTTCTGACCAGCCAGGATTCGAATAAGCTGGGCCGAAATCCAAACATTTTCATGCGTTTGATGCATCCGGAGGTACCGAGGTCTCGCCTGTCAGCATGTATACTGTAACTACCCATGTTACCTTTCTGAACCTGAGACAGCCAACTTGGTCGCGAGCCTTGCTGTGCGCACTCCTCTCCTTTCCCACCATCTCTTCACTCTTTGAGAGACGCCAAATATTAATTAGGGCTGGATCCAATTTACTCTCGCTGGTGGCCTGTCGCTGAACCGTTGCTTCGGATTTACTCTCGTTGACCTCGCCAAGTATTTTTTATGTTCTAATTCCCAATACCCTCTCGCACGCGTAGAATTTCAGCTTTCAAGTCGAGCCTACATTCTCTTCGAGTCAGCACTTAACAGCCATTCATCATTTACATGGCTGAAATCATGGTCGCGCAGGGCACTGGGCTCTCCGCGCCAGCGTCACGACAAGATGTCGTCAGCGCTTTATTGAGCGCATACGGAAGTTCTTTTAGTCGTTGCGATGGATCGCCTTCAATCTGCTCTCCTGTAACAGCGGATAAAGAACTTTCTCCACCTCCACCTCCACCACGTTCAGACAGTCTCCAGAGGGGACCATTGCCAGCTTTTCAAAGAGCTGAAGAGCGGATGGGCATGAAGTTTCAACTACGAGGTAAGTAATGCTTGTACATGTCTGCTTGTCAGGTAGCATGATTGGTTGTGCTGGATGACAGTTTGTTGAGGACATACTTGCCGTACATTTTTCATCTTCACATCACTTCACATCGTCTTGTGGTAGGGCCAAGCACTTTTATTACATCTGTTGAATTACTTCATTTCCTTTGAATGAGCCTTTGAGTCATGCGCCCTACACAGACTTACAATCGTATGCCATTGAGAACAAATTGCTGACAAGCAATAGTTGACGAAGACGTTCCATACTCTCCCAACGGAACTAATCAAGACCCATCGCAGCGCCAATCAAGGAGGAGAATCGCATATCGAAGTTTATCACGCGGAGCAAAGCCTCCATCGCTCACATTGACCATAAGCAACGGCTCAACGGCTCTTGTTCCACCCACACCACCACTACCCGTGCAGGCGCAAATATCTCCAGTCGCAAAAAATCTTGATGACAAGACCCTTCCATCGCCACCTCCACCACCAGCAAAATCTGATAGGAGAAGTGCGCAACCACCGGTCACTATTAGCAGCCCACAGCCGAACTCCCAGAGTGCTTTAGCGCGAAACGATTCTCTTCTGGCTCAAAGTGATCCGAAACTTGCTCAAATAGAAGCCCCAATAATGACCGATATGGCCTCTGTAGTGAAGAAAAAGGTCCTCCCTCTACCAGCTGTAAAGAAATTCAAGAGTTTGGCTGAGCTGGGTGCTGGCCGTCGAGGTGGAAAGGGAGGCCTTTTGCCACCAATATCAGCACCAAGGACTACCAGTGTGGACAACCAGGTCTCCCAATCGTCTCAAGGTTCGACCACACGGTCGAAGACGACTCAAAATGAAGTACAAACCATTGAGCTACCCCGCGAACCGGTTACGATGAATCAGCTTCCACCAACACCTCAAGACGAAAAGTTTACCACACCCACTCAAGCACCCGCGCCACCACGAAAAGCATTTGTACCTATAGGACTTCCCTCGAATCCACGCGCTCGAGGTGCTCCCATTTCACCCAAACATGTGCGAGGCAAGAGTAGCACTGGCTTCAATCTCCTGAAGGTGAGCATACAGATCCCCTTCCCCGCGCCTGTGTTCATCCGCTAGGCTTCTGAAACCGCAATGGTCAGAGCACCCGTACAAAGAAAAATTGATGAAGTTCCTATGATAGCTAACAACACCCTCAACAGGCACAACGCCCAGCTCCGCCAGTGCCGACGAAGGTAGAGACGCTCACACCTGAGATGACGCCTTTACTGAGAATGGAACTAAATGATGATCCTAAAATGGACGTGATCTCCCCGGTGTCGCCTCTTCCAGCACCCCGCGAGCAGCCTAGGCCATTTAGTTTTGAGACAGCCCAGACAAATGTGCCTCAAATTGATCCAGCGTCACAAGCATCTCAAGCAGAGTCTATGTTGCAGTCACCTCAAGTTGAGCCAGCATTGAAGACCCCTCAAGTCGAGCAGACATCGCAGACACACCAGGTCTTCGCTGCAGAGGCTGCTCAAGTGTCGTCTCCTCCTGCTCAGCCTGCCGAACCACGGCGACCAACATCAATGGATTCGGTTGAAGCAAGTCCTTCACCTATGCCTACAGCCTTGCCTCCTCCTGAAGTCTCACCTCTACCCGTTACAACAGCGGCTGCGCCAAAAGCAGCGCAATTTCCCTCTCCTCCATCCTCACCCACGATCCTCCCGCCCAACCTGCCTCCATCACCAATCTGTGAAGAAGATCCTGGCTCCCCTTCACTATTCAGACCACTGACCCGACTGCCCGTTCCCCTCCCCTCAATCCTCATCCCACCAATCAACTCCTCGCACATAAACTGCTACACCAACCACGCAACCAGTATCTGGTCGAACAACGTCTTCCAACCCATGGGCTGCATGATATGCCACTCCAATGCCAAAGACCGCAAGTGGACATGTATATGGTGCCAGCTGCGCATTTGCCGCAGTTGCAGCGAGGACTTGGTTAGTGTGCCGGGTAGAAAGTTGGAGGCTGTATTAGAGAGCAGGAGGGAGGTCGTTGAGAGGTGGAAGGGAGAAGGTAGAGAAGCGGTTTGAGTTGGGATTGTACGGCAGCGGCATATAGACACGAGAACAGAATAATGTCCGAGACTAAGTGATGATTAGTGCTTCGATACGGGTTGCTTGTAGATTTTTGAATTGGTTCGACTTTTCAATTCATTTCAATCTTGTCGTACATTATTTAGTCTATGGCACGTGGTGTTTTAGTAGGTTGTGATCTGTATCATAAGTTTGGTCCATCACTTCGTCGTCTGTGACCAATACTTGCTGTACCCACAAGTTAATGCTAGAAATATAGATGTCCGCTGGCTGGATGATTTATCAATATATAATTATCATCTTCATACCTTAGTACCCATCTCCCAACTTTTGTGCATCACCTCGTCGTCTGGGGCGAATCATTCTAAGAAAGGAAAGATTATACATCAAAACGAAACTCTCGACTCACTGAAGCACTTCAGCATTTTCAAGCTGAGCGCTGCAAACGCCGCCGCCACCAAAAGCTCCAGGCAACAGCCTCGCCATTTCAGTCTCCAATTTCGTCATCGCCCCAACCACAGCAAACGCTCACCTCACATGTCAAAGAATTACTTCCTCTATATAATTAGAATAAATCCCAAATCTTCCATCAAGTCAATCAACGAGCGGCCAGCACCTACGTCCTATCCGCCCACCCTCTCACTCCTTGCCCGCTCACCCCATCCAAGGTGTTGGGTCTGAGGAAATCTCAGACTCCATAGGGTCGCTCGTTCGATTCCGGGCTGGCGCATTCCCCCAAAAAGCCCACTGCCAGGTGGCGGGCACCTGACCGAAATGGGAGGGTTGCCTGGGATTCATGGCCACGAAAGCTAACCATGTTGATCGAGTGCACTCGATTAACCGTAATGGTTGGCTAGAGTCAGAACCGAAAACTTGACCGAAATGGTTGGGTTCAACTCGCCTCGGTAATCCCCTACCCTCGAAAGAGGAGATTCGGGCGCCGGGGTTCTTTTTTTGCTGGTTGAGGGGGGGGGGGAAGACTTTCTTTTTTCCGGTTGTTGTGGTCTTGTAGTTTGTGTGTACCTGGGTATTAGATGCCATGTAATAATAGTAAAGGACACGTTGTCTAAGAGAGGAATAATGGTACATTTACGCAGTACCTGCATACTGTCTATAGTTGAATTTATCAACTAATTAACTAATAATAACTGGCTTTTTTCTCTTAATTGGTGTATGCTTCGCTTAGTGTACTGTGGTCTAATACCAAGGCATGTAGACTGTTAGAGAGGAGAGGGTTTAGAGCTCAACTTCTAGAGTCTACTCCGTAGAGTGATGCCATCTCGGCATTTTCCATAGTGCGTTCATCTTACATAGATAACTACATCTTGTGAGACGCACAAACTATTGCCAACTTGCCAAGATATCGATTCTGCATCGCACCTCCACTCACCTACTATACGCCTGCAGAAAGTTATTACATGTCCGTGGCAGCGACAGCACTAACCTTGTTCGTGTTTTGCTCAACTGTCATGCTTCAAGTTACTATCTAGGTATTTGCTGACGGACATGAATCTGGATTCACCTGCCGCTTGAAGATAGCGCCGGATTAGGGCCTACCTATGCATGTATACCTCCCGCCTCGGGTACCACAAGGCCTCTCCCGCAGCACAACGGCTGTAGACGAGTGGCTTTGCTTGCCTGAGGAACCGTCTCTTTCTCCACATCTAATTGATTTGTACTCCGCAGACCGGATGGATAATGGCGAGCGACGTGTGCGCCTAGGTGCTTCCCACATGCTGAAGCTGAAACTCGGGGAAATCTTATAGTTGGTGTTCGTGCTGGTGGCCTGAGTTGACGAACCGCCAACGAACATTACAGGCAGAGAATCCGTGATCCCGGTTGGCTCTCAAGAATGGCATAGTCTGTGTACATCATGCGCAGGGCGACAAAAGTGTTAAAACTAATATATTCAGACCAATCTGCGGCTCTATTCGCAAATCCCCGATAGCGTCCTCATTGGCAAGGATTACGCTCTGTCTTCCTCAATCCTTGCGCTTCGTTTTGTTTTGTTTCACTCATCGACCGCTGCGATGGCGGGTCTCTCTTGTTACCTGCTGTCGAGGTTTTGAGAAAATGACGAGACTAGGGGTTCTACTCCTAGCAGTCTGTGTGTCCCTACTTGTAGGTATTTCTGGGGCGCAAAATGCGACAGGCCAGGGAAAGGCATTGAATGTCCCCGCCAGTCAATTCTGGTGAGTTGTGTCGCGTTCAAGTGTCGACTTTACTCACAATTGTACCTAGGGACGGTAACGATGGTCCGTGGTCGACATTCAGGGTAGGAATTGGCGAACCAACACAACAAATGCGTTTGCTGCCAGCATCTGGGGAATCCAGTTCCATCTTCGTGTTCCCTGAGGCCTGCGCCTATATGGCCCTCCGGAGTGGCGAAAATTGCGATGAAGAAAGAGGCGGCCTGTACATGAGGAATAAATCGCGAACGTGGGATGAGTATGGAAATTACGAACTCAATACGTACCTGGAGAAGAATGTTGGACTGTATGGTGTTGGACTTTACGGCTTCGATACATTGGATCTTGGCTGGCCAGGCGACGGAGCACCCAGTCTTCAGAACCAGAGTATTGCGGGCATCATTTCACCGAACTTCACACTCGGCAGCTTAGCCCTCAGTGCACGCCCAGTCAATTTTTCGGACTACAACAACCCCTCACCCAGCCTACTGCAAAACCTTCGAAACTCTTCAACGCCAATACCCAGCTTATCCTGGTCGTACACAGCAGGTGCTTTCAATCAGGCTCCAAAGATTTTTGGCAGTTTGGTCCTTGGAGGTTATGACAGCGCTCGCCTCAAACCGAACAACCTTACCTTTCCATTCGGAGCAGACATTTCGAGTGATCTTCAAGTGGCCATACAGCGCGTCACAGTCAGTGGAGGTCGGACCCTGCTTACCACTCCGATCATATCCTATATAAGCACCCTAGTCCCTGATATATGGCTTCCCTCGAGCGCCTGCGCCGAGTTCGTGAAAGCCTTCAACTTGGCATACTCCATGACGACGGAATCTTACCTTATCTCGGAAGATTCGCACAAAACAAACCTCGCAAATAATCCAGTGGTCACCTTCCAGATTGGACCCGAAGTCAATGGCCCATCGACTACAATTGATATGCCTTACTGGAACTTTTACTTGGCTATCCAGCCCCAGCCTTCAGGCACTCCGACAGACAATGCGGCTTTTCGTTTCCCATTGAAGTGCGCATCGTCTGATTTGCAATACGTTCTTGGGCGTGCGTTCCTACAGAGCGCTTATTTGACCAAGGATTATGAGAGAAAGTCCTTCAACTTGTCTCAAGCATTATACCCCTCTGGGTTTGCAGCAGAGAAAATAGTTTCTATACTGCCGCCTGGGCAGCCAGGTGACTTGTCTGGGACCAATCCTCCTAGTAATTCAACAAGTGGGCTCAGTACTGGTGCTATTGCGGCTATCGCCGTCGGTGCAGTCATTATTCTTGCCGTCATTGTGGGTATTCTTTACCTAATTCGTCGCCGAAAGCAAAGGAAGGAGAAAGGCCAAGAGCTGGAAGACAAGGCTTGTAAGACACACGAAGTGGATGGTAACCAGAGAAATTACGAGCTGCAAGATGGAGCTGGTCTCAATCATGAATTGGTGGGCGACATGGACCCCAAGGTTGAGCTTTCAGCCTGTCGCGAACAAGAGAAGCCAGCAGAAATAGCTGATACACAACTGGACATTTACGAACTTGCCGCAACTGAGAGGAGGAATCCCGTTGAAATGGAAGGAGAAGGCCATGTCAGAGAGATGCCCTCTTGAGATTGGAAATCCCACCTAAACCATTTTGTTGCGAACTTGTACATTTCAAAAATCTAACTAGAGTAAAGAAAAAATAGTACTCCGAGATTGGTGCCTAAATTGATACCCAAGCCTTACCTACCTACCTGAAACAATCGCATGGACACTTGGCCGTGATGAAAAAAATCGAAGATGGTTCTGGACCCATGCATTTCTCGTCTAGACGCGTATACCTTTTGTAGGAAAAAAAAAAAAAAAAAAAAAAAAAAAAATTTCAAGCCACGTCTCAGGACAAACATCCAAGCACCATTCATCTACACAGTTGAGTCGCCGATGCGAAGCCCAGGACAAAGCCTCTCCCTCCCTAGACATTGCCAACATCGCCCTTCACATAAGCAACAACCCCACCTGACCTAACCTCTGTAGCACGTTAACAACCACCTTTTCCACGACCATTTACCGGTACCTTGCATACGCAAGCAAGTAATGCGGCTCTGCGCACTTTCCCGCGGCCCAAACCTGTTCGCAGGCCAACACTTCACCAGAAACAACCACCACCAGCGGCCACTACCTAGGTAGTTAGATGGCTAGATCACCAGGTCCAAACCGTCTCTTCTCACCTGATGACCACTAGTCAACACACAAATCCTGTTCACATCCTGTTCATATCCCCCACTATTAATCATCACTTTTCCTGCGTTGCCTGTTCAAAACACCCTGAATATCACATCACATCACACCGCTTTTCTGTTTGGCATCAAGGATAAGTTGACCAATATGCCATCCTTCTACCTAACGGGGGCAAAAGGTAACTACTGCGCCACACGGCTAGATATAACTAACTAGCTATGTAACTAGGTACAGTACAGCCCTGCACAGCTCGCAGGAAAGAAGTGGCATGTATTACCTACGTCATTACCTACATAGCATGCGGACGCTATTCTGCTTCTTCCCGGGCGCCTGGTTTAGGCATCCAGTGTGGGTGGTTCATGCGGTGAAGACATAGTTCGCGTGATGGGTGCGAGGTAGCCAATTGCCTTGTGCGCGCTTACTTGTGGCGTCTCACCAGCCACAGCTTTTGAGGCGGTGCGCGAACCGTGGGCATGGGATGTGTGCGCGAGGCGGAGCGTGAGTGATCAAGTGTGTACTCTGTATGAGAAAAGGGTGGTGTAAAATGGGACTAGGCAAGTGAGACAGGAGTGTGAGTCCTTTGAGCAAAGGAGCAAGGTTATATATATATTGTGACCTTGGAAGGACAATGGGAATGATTCAATCACACACGCTCTCTTTTCTCTCTATATATTATATAGGTATATTGCTGCTACATTCAACGACTGTTGGGATAGTAACTACTGACCTGTATTCTCTCTCGCTTTCCTTCTCGCTCTGCTTAATATCCCACGCTTGGTCATCAGGCCAAAACACACAATGTCTTACTTCTACCTCGCTCGCACCCGCAACCGCACTCGCTCTCCCTCCCCTCCACCCATCCCCAAACGCTCCCGCACAATCACCCTCGACGACCCCGAAGACACACACGACGACTACCCTTACTCACCCACCCACCGCCGCCCCTCCCGCGCCCTCTCCCTGCACAAACCCCAACAACCCTCCACCCTAGAACGCTACAACATCTGGTCCGACAAACGAAACTCCACAGACCTAGCCATCGCCAGCGGCAGTAGCAAGAAAGAATGGGACCGCGAGCGCGATCTAGAAATCGAACGCGTGAAGACTATTCGCCGGGACGGCCGTCATCGTCATCGTCATCGCCATCGCCACTATGACAAAGGAGAAGAAGAAGAAGAAGAAGAAGAGGAGGAGGAGGACAGAGTCCTAGCCACCGACCCCGACGAAGCGTCTTTTCGCCTGAAAATTCAAGCTCGGTTCGGTCATTCTCCTCGTCTTCTTCACCATCATCACCATCATCATCACGCAGACGTCATCGATTGCAAAGACAGACTAGATGGGTCTTCTGAGCAGAATCATCATGATAAATGGCGATCCGTCTCTCGCGAGCGCAGACATGGGCTTTGGGGAGATAGTTTCTGGGACGATGAGGATGTCGAGAATGTAGATTTCAGTGAGGCGTGGTGGGAGGACGATAGTTGGAGTCGGTATCGGAAGATGAAGAAGATCAAGACGGAGGAGGAGTGGCGACCTTTGGTTGGGTGGCGGCGACGTTGAGTTGAGGAGAGTAAGATTGGAAAGGAAGCACGGGTTTCTTTTTTAGGTTGGGGTCGGCGTTCTTTCGGGATCATGGGATTGGGGATGGACATGAGGGATGGTAAAGATTGATACCTCTCAATTGTGTTCTGTGGATTTTGGTGCTGGGATAGAAGGATGTCGTTCGTTTTTATTGGTCATTTCTTTTCGTCGCTCACCACTTTGTTGTATACAAATTGACATGATCATGTCCTTTTCTTTTGTCCTATATTTCATACTTGGTATACTCACTGTCAGAGAGTAGCAGTAATACATCAACAATCGAGAGTCAGAGTCAAACAGTCATCAGAGCATGAATGTGTGATGGTGCACTATGGCTAGATATAGGTGATATTATAGGTTCATTAGCCAGGCCTTCCCAGACTGTCAGCGTGCAATTAACCTGCCGATTTGTTAAGCGCCAAAAGCATGTAAAAATACAAAGGAGCCCGCCCATTTATCCTTCTGGTCATGAGCAGCCTCATCCCCATGCCATGCATTCGACAAGGTACGGTCATACCTGGAGGAACTCATCACAATGGAACGATGATGGAGCTATATCATGACAAATAGTCGCTGCGCGAGAGTAATAGCAATCAATAGAGTATGCTGTTTGCATCATGTGATCTGCCTAACCGAGAAAGTTTTGTGTCTGTTGCTGGCCAGGGCGTGGGAACACACTTGTTGTAGGCACCTGGTCGAGGCTCAATCCGCCCAATGTACCTTGCCCGGTGCTTTGCCACCCTTGCCCAGTCTGCTGATTGACGAAAGCGCTTTGTCGGAATGGATTGGTGCTTCCTGTGGCATTCACCATGAGACCACCTTGAGGCGTTGGGCCTTGCGGCGACGACTGCCTTGCAAATGGGTTCGTACCAGTAGGTGCTGGTTGTAACGGTTGTTGTTGCATTGGAGCAAAAGGTGATGCTTGGGCCAGGGGTGGTGCAAACGGTGATGCACCAGTTGGCGACTGTGACGGCTGAAGCCCAGTATTGTGTTTCGCAAAAGGGTTTGTAGATGTACGGTTGGGAGAGCTGACACCCGAAGAATTAGTGGGACTGGGAAGCATGGATTGCCTAAATGGATTTGTTGAAGTTTGCTGTTGCTGCAAAGGCTCAGCGATCGTGGGTAATTGCATATGTTGCATTGGCTGTTGCTGTTGTGAAAAGTCGGGTACGCCATTCTGTGGTATAGGTGCGAGCGAGCTCTGTGGACTGAAGGGCTGCGGTGTATAGCCACCAAAGCCAACACCGGTGAATTGTGGCTGAATCTGCACTTGGGGCATCTGTGGCATCGGTTGCATCTGAGGCTGCTGTTGCGCTTGGAATGGATTCGTAGCCTGGCCATTCTGAGGGGTGAATGGCTGTTGTTGGAAGCCCATGGCCGTGGGCTGCTGTGGAACTGGGAAGGCTTGCTGCTGGAAGCCTTGTTGTGCAAAACCGGTCTGTTGTGGAAACTGCTGCATCGTAGGCTGAGTAGCCATGGTCTGTTGGTTGTCTTCTATAGATCCGAACAAATCGATCAGCGGTGCGTTTGCATTTCGATCCGGTTGGGCGGGCGGCTGCTGACTCGATACAGTAGGCTGACTCAATGCAGCGGGTTTGGACTCTTGAGTCTTGCTACTTCCATTGGTAATTTTGCCGCCACTCTTCTTGGCCTCCTTCTCAGCTAGATACTGTCGACGATTAATCTCAAAGTCTTTATCATTCAGGTACTCCTCCAAAGAAGCCACCAGCCCTGTGGGCGCATGTTTGATCTTGGGTATCTCCAACCGCGTAGAATGCTCGTGTGATCGCGCCAGACTGAGGTATTGTACAACTGCTTCAGTTTGTCTGACAAACGTGCGGTATATATTGAGGGCTCGAGTCGCGTCGGGCTTGGACAATTCAAAGTATCGTTCTAACCGGCCATTAGAGATTGCTTAGATGAGTCGAATGGGCCGACTTACCTAGAATGTTGATAGTGCCTTCGTTCATAACATGGAAAAGAACAAGCAAGTCCATGGTGAGGAGCCGAAAAGCAGTCAGAGTAATCTCATTTTCTGGTTCATCATCGAATGGCTTTAGTCGTGCGGAATTAGCATATGTGCGGTACATGTTCGTTAGTCAAACGTGCCTGGCATTTGAGCAGGTATCTGATCTGCTCCTGTACACTCTCTGCCTCCCGCAGCAAGCCCTTCTCGATGCTGAGCCGCTTGAGCCGGCCTTCTCCCCCACGCACATAGTCAACCCGTGTAGATCCATACTCGATGGCACGGCGCAGGAGGTATTCCGTGTATGTTCGTATGTTGTGGCCTTGCGTCTGCACTGTTTCACCCAGAGTCAGCCGTTTTTTTGTCGTTTTTTTCTTCTTCATAAATCGTGCTGCCATTATGCTCCCTTTGCTCTGCCCTGACAAAACATAGCACAAGACGTACCCTCGGTGAACGAGTTGATAGCCAGCTTCCTATGCGGATTCTGGGCCAGATACTTAAGCGTGACCTCAGGCTCTCCCTCTCGTATCATCAGGTGGATGATAATCAAGCTCTTGAAGACAATGGTCCATGTCGAGTCGCGCAACCGGTTCGTAAGGGCTCGGAAGATCTCAGCTACGCCAGCTTCGCCGGCGTGTGTGGCTACCAGAATGTGCTCGACATACTTTGATTTTGGGGCGGCAAGCTACATGCGGCGTCAGTGGGCAGCAACAGACAGGTGACAGTGAAGTGTAACACGGATAGCTGGCGGATCGAGGGCGCATAGGTAGGCAGGTAGCTCACCTTGATCTTGGTCCCGCCCTTGACACTCTTCTCAAAAGAGCTCGCCATGAGTTCCGGAGAGTGCGACTATGGCAGAGGGATTGCTGCGAAGTGTGGACGGCCGTGGGCGGTGGTGAAGGCTGGTTGGCTGGCTAGGGCTGGGAGCTCCGTGGCATCTATCGCGGCATATCGGCACGGGCAGAGGATGCAGGTGGTGGAGGATACTGATGGTTATTAGTAATGGTGGATAGGGACGCAGTCGCGCAAGCCAGGACAGCGAGTACGTTGTCAATTCGCTGCTACACGGGCGGGCCGGGGGTGCAGTGATGAGGATGGAGGATGGGCGCATGGTGGCAGTTGCTTGGCCGCCTGTCGCACCGACCGTGAACGATGACGATGACGCTGCAGGGCTAACTATGTACCTCCTCATCCCCCCTCGCTCCAGAGTGAAAGTCTCTGGGTAGTTAATCATCTATCACCACCAGAACCCCACCACCCACGCCACCATGTCTGCCTCTCCTCCACCCGAAGAGCGCGCAAAGGCAGACGCTGAAGCGCTCGCAAAAGAAAAGGCCGAGCAGGCTGCACTGCCTTACAAGTGGGACCAGACCATCAAGGACGTCGACATCACAATCAGCATAGACGCAAAGTACAAGGGCAAGCATCTCGACGTCAACATCAGCAGAAAGGCGCTCAAGGTTGGCATCAAGGGCCAAGAGCCGTTCATAGACGTATGCTGCATATGCACCTCTTTCCACTGCCTGCGCCATTCCAACTAACACCAACACCTCCCTCTAGGGCGAGCTGCCTCACCCCATCCGTGTTGACGACTCCACCTGGACACTGTCGCCAAGCCCTTCAGGCAAGGACATCGAGGTACATCTAGACAAAGTCAATCAAATGGAGTGGTGGGCCCATGTCATCACTTCGGCACCCAAGATCGACACCAGCAAGATCCAGCCCGAAAACAGCAAACTAGGAGACCTCGATGGAGAGACCCGTGGCATGGTAGAGAAGATGATGTATGACCAAAGACAGAAGGAGGCAGGCAAGCCAACCAGCGACGAGCAGAAGAAGCTGGACCTGCTGGAGCAGTTCAAGAAGCAACACCCAGAGATGGACTTTTCCAACGCCAAAATGGGTTGAGCAATGAAGACGAACCTCCAGCGATTGACAATCAACTGCTTAGATGTGTGCAAAAGTAAAATTGGCTGCTGCAAAGGCTCTCTTACTCACCACCAGTCAGCAGCGTTCCCGAAAACTGTCCACAGCCTGGCGCAACTTGGAAAAAAAAAAAAGGCATAATCGCTGGATTCTGCATGCGCGTAGGAGAAGGATATCAATGGAAGAATGAGAAAGTATGAATTTCTTCAACCGTGCTACAGTGCTTGTCATTACGCCCTCACACTTGTAGACACGTGTGGTTTGCAAAGTGCTGCTGATGCATGCATCGTGCTTGAAATACCTGTTTAGATGTTGCAAATGGCAGGTGCCATGTGTTGCGCTTTCCATGCCTTCCCTCCTACCTTTTTTTTTTTTTTTTTTTTTTTTTTTTTTTTTTTTTTTTTTTTTTTTTTTTTTTTTTTTTTCTTTTTTTCTTTTTTTTCTTTTTTTCTCCCCCCCTCCCCCCCCCCCC
>SSBG01000012.1:247552-295439 GCA_028220655.1 Shiraia bambusicola | reverse complement strand
TCTTTTTTTTTTTTTTTTTTTTTTTTCAAGCGAGCTATCGCTGCACACTCTCAAGCATTCTTTCCAGTCTTGCCATATCATCTCTTCTTCCTCGACACCGCATCCCACTCATCATTGCTATAGCAATCCATTTTCATCATTTCATCACAGTGTTCTGTACAGCCTGTCACTTAGCGCAAACCTTTCTGTCTATTATACTACCTTCGCTTCAACCATGGCAAAGAGAAACAGAAAGAAGCCATTGCGCCATAAGCTACAATGTCAAGCGATAGCCCAACACGCAAATGACGACACAGAACTACCCAAATATGACGAGAAGGAAAAGGAATCAGTGCCTGCAGATCAGGCAAAACGAACTGCAGACAAGGACCCATTGAACGTGGAGGAGTCTTTGGAAGAGAAGGTGTGTTAGAAAGGCGCCATTCCAGCGCATCGAGCTCGATCTTCTACATCCAAACCCAAACGGAATGACACTCGTGTCATCTCAGGCTTTGAACGTGCAAGTATGGCAGAAATCCGCAATCGCAAATATACCGACACAAATCTAAATCGAGAGGATTCGTATCGTGTCCCGCCTCTTCTGTTCCCTCCGGCAAGCTGGGCCCCTGGACGAGATTGCTGGCCCACAGTCGCTGGCGTTCCAGAAACGATATCAAAATTCGAAGCAAATGTGACAGAGCTGCGGCGATATATGAGATGGCACCTTGACCGCTCAGAAGTGCTTATCCGCGATCACCGATCTTGGACACCAATCTTGAGAAGCTTGAGCCGACAAGCCAGAGAAGCAGCCGCCAAAGAGACCGAGTATATGCGAGGTGACCTGAAATATCTCGATTCCTTCCTTCCAGCCCACCGGCGCAACACCTTGGTGTGGCCATCGGATGCTTTCGGCCCCATTGCGCGCCCTCAGCTACACCAACTCATGATAGACTAGGAATTGCATCTAGAGAAAGGCGGTTGCACTCAGCCAGACGTCAAGCGAAACCTACCAAAATCATTCCTCGATGCACTGCAGGCCCAAGAGCATACCCATGTTCGGGAAACGTTGAAGCAAATAAGACATTCGGTTCTGGTGACTATGATGACAATGCAACTTTTCGGTGAACAGTGTGCTCTTATACTGGGAGGTCGGCGATACTCAGCGGCCATTAGCATTCCGGTCCATGATTGCATTTCCCATATCCACAGCGTAGTGCTGGCACAGGGCGTGAAATTGGCAGCGTTGCAAAGTAAGCCTTTGGTTGTCCATGCTAATGCCGATATGCAATACATCTAACATGAGTCCCCAGATAGCGTAAATCATGCTACTCCATCGCTACTCAAGAACCCTACTCCTCCCCCAAACCAGCCCCCGAGCTCAACCTCGTCTGAAAAAATCGTTGTCCAAAGCAAAAGCAAAAGCAACACTCACTCATCCTTGCTACCTCCCCTCTTCCTTCCGCCCTTTGTGCCTGTTCAAAATGAAGAAGATAATAAAGCTCTCACCGACGCCCAGAAAGACCAAACTAAAGAGGACGAAGAGTGCATCTCCATCAAAGACATTCGCAAAGTCTTCGAGCTCAAGCTTACTCGCCCCTACATCGCGGATGACCTGCCCTTGGACGTGAGCCGCTTTGTAGAGGAAGTCATATCCACACGCTTAGAAGATTCTATACATGCACTCAAGCATTTGAAACGCATACAGAATACAGTCAAGGAACATGAACGGAAAAAGGCTGAATGTGCTTGTGTCCAGAAGTTGGCTAAGGAGAAATAGCTGCAGGCTTATTTGTCTCGTCATTTTGGGGATGTGGACTGAGATGGTGGGGAGATTACAAATGCCAGAGAAGAGAGAAGAGAGATGAAAGAGTAAATAGGTACGCTTGACAAATGCCAAAGCGTACAGGAAGAAGAA
Source organism: Shiraia bambusicola (assembly GCA_028220655.1). Lineage (NCBI taxonomy): Eukaryota > Fungi > Ascomycota > Dothideomycetes > Pleosporales > Shiraiaceae > Shiraia > Shiraia bambusicola. Next base: position 293,545 of record SSBG01000012.1, on the reverse strand, counting down.
ACACGCTGCCTAATAGTAAGTAGCTTTTCACAGTATAAATGTACTCCATGACATCAATGCAAGCCCGGAATCACACATGATGATTTCATAAGGCAGAGTAACTAGGCAGGTATCCATTCATGAACCCGAATCAACCCCTCCCCCCTTTCGAAAAGAACTCTTACGTCCCTCCACCTTCACCACCACCACCACCCTTATCTAACCCCAAACTCAAACTCGAGCTGTGCTTGGACCCCAGCGAAACCTCCTCACTCCTCCCATCTCCCTGCACAGGCGAAGAAGGCACACTGCCCTCCATCAACGGCGCTTCAACCACCAACAAGCCCTCACCGACGACGTCATGTCCACCAGGAAGGGAAACGGAACTCGCGCTACGTCGGTGATTGGAAACCGAATTAGAATGCATTGTTAGACTAGGCTGGCGTTGGCGACGCTTTGGTAGAGGTGGTGGTATTTCCAGGCTGGAACTAACTGCCGAGGACAAGCGTCGGGGAGGAAGTGCTTTGGCGTTCCAGTCATCTGCATTGTGGTTTGGATCGTCTTTTGGGGGGCTATGGGAGAGGTGCTCTCTGCTTGTCTTTTTCGAGGGGGTGTGTGGCGAGGCAGGTGTGACTGGCTTTCTTTTTGCAATGTTGGCAAAGGTGGATGCTGCTGCCGCCGGCATGTTCCAAGTTTGGCGTTTATCGGGTCTGGGGAGAGGAGTGCCTGGGGGCGGGAGGGGCTGGCCGCGACCTATGGGTTCAGTGCGAGGTTTTGATGTGGAGGAATGGGAGGGAGAGTCTATTACTGGGTCAATGTGTGTGCTTCCTCCTTCGCGGGAGAGTGGTCGTCCATTAGCGGTATTGCTTTGATGGGGCGTGGCAGGTGTCTTTCGCTGGTTTTGCGCCGATTGTTTGGAGGCTAGCCAGTTTCTCGCTGCGGCTGTGGCCGAATTGAGCGATTGATTGAAAGTTGTCTTCTTGTTTGTATGTGCACCTGCGGCTGCTGCTGCTGCCGCGGCAGCAGATGCAATATCCTCTGTAGACAGCTCTTTCGACCTCGTCCGTCCATGGCCTGTATCCATGGTTGGTAAAGAAATAGCACTTGTCCCGTCTGCAGATAAAGATGCGGATGAAAGATCCTCTGCAGAGGTGCGCTCGAAAGCAGCAAAAGAATGAGCTTTGTCCGGTCGTCGTGGCGATTTCGGCGTCAGATTATCGTGTTCCCTGACTAACTCAGCTGATGCGATAGTCGAATCCATCTGCACCGCCGCCGCCGAGGAGCTCGACCGCACTGTTCGGGGTCTCACTGATGTAGACTTGAAATCTGTAGACGACGTCGTACCCGTGCTAAGATCTTCTGAGTCGATGCTAGAGGGAATAGAAAAATTCGAGCTCGCTGTTTCGACCTTTTCATCGAGCTTCTCTGCATCGATGGTTGCATTTTCCAAAGCGATATCAGGCTGCTGTGTCTTTTCCTCATCTTGCCCTTTGTCCTCCTTATACCATATTCCACCCCTGATGGCTTGAGCAATCGTATCAGTAAACGGCATATCATCCCAATTAGGCAAAACCAAGGTCTCGTTGACAACCTCTCGTATACGACTTTCGATCGCTCGAAGGATGACTCCATACGTGATCTGCCGTGAACTCACGATGGGCTCGAGTGAGAGCTCTATACGTGGAGGTGTCTCAAAGGTCATCCACATCCGGTTACTTGGAGGCGGTTTGATACGGATCAGAATGTGGCCGTCCAGTTTCTTCAAGATTGTTGCAAGAACGAGGGTAACCTCACGAGCCTTGAATCGGGTACCGAGTTCGATCCTTGCAATTGCAGCAATTTCGATTCGAACGTTACCTTTATAACTCACGTCGGCTTCGACTACAAGGTCGCCGTCAACAGTGAGCTCCTTCAGCTTGGGATTTGTGAGAAAGGGTGGGAGAGTGCCCATGTCGATGCTTCGTAGTGCAATGCTGCTGATCAAAGCAGGCTTTGGCACACGGGCAATCTTCTTGGTAATCTTGGTTGCAATGAATTCTTTGACCTCATCTGTCTTATAAAGAGCGAGAAATACTCTACCGATGAGTGCGTTTATCCATCGAGTATGTAGATTTTCTTCAGAAGCATGCAATTGTTGGACTAGTTTAACCAAGTCTGATGTTTCAAACTTCAAGGGTACTGGATATTCGGGTTGGTTGGGGTGGTCCTGGTGGTGTTCTTGTGCATGGAGTACTGCATGATAAAAATCCTCCTTTTCAGAGCAGTTGTCTGAGAAGAGGTAAAAGGATTTGGTGTCAGCTATAGTCTCGTCTCCATGTTTCTGGACCAATCGAATACCTGATTGAGTTAGCTCCAAAGATTCAAAGGAATGTAAAACGCCTACAATTTCGCTTAATCCACAGCTCTCCCTCTGGTATGCGTTCTCCACCAGCATACACATCTGCTCGGTAGTGGGCGAGCGATATAACATGGCGGACTTCGATCTGATCTTCATTATCATAGAGCATAAGATGGCCTAATCTGAGCATGTTGTCAGTATTTCGTCCCAAGTTGTTCATGTGATGGCAGCTCACCGTAGCACAACATAAAAGACATTTCGAGCCTTCTTACTCCTGGCATTTGCCGCATCCATGGACGGACTCGCGGTCTTGTTGCGGTCGAATATGCTCCTGTACATGGACTGGTACACGCTGGGACTCTCCATAGACACCACTGCACCAGCAGGAGTCAGGCGGTCTGGAGGCTTGCCATTGACTCCACCCGGGACATACTCGCGACATACGGCAAAGTACCCGGCAAAAGTATCTGGTTCATGAGACCTGTTCTTCAGCTTATCTAATATCTCCCCATCAAGTCCTACACCCAAGCTTGTATCATCGCGGTTCTTATCGTGTGTGGACCCGCCAGACCCGCTGCGTTGTGCTGAAGCCTTTTCCTCTTCTGTTGCAGTAAGATAGTCATCATCGATTTTGGTAGTGCCCAAGAACCAAGCGAGCGCAAGGACAGCTGGCAATAGCGTCAAGCCTCCTAGAAGGTAGCCCCAGAGGAATATCTTGAGTACAGTGCCATAACTCCAAGCCCCGCTCATCTTGCCCTGTATGCTATGTGTCTATCCCGATCATTGTATGTGACACGAATTCTTTCCCTCCAAACGTCTCTCGGCCTAAAGCGGTATTTATTGTGGGGGATTAACGAGAGTTTCCGGATAGGACAAGGGCACGAGCGATTGGATGGGTCAGTTGGACAGGGCGGTGAAGACGTCTATTCGGGTGGATGAGATGGCCGTGGCACTATTACAGCACTTCCAGCTACAAGTGACCAAGGAAGGAACCCCGATAATCCCCAACGGTGTATGAAGTAGTTCCTAGTAAGCAGGAGTTTTGGTTGATGTTGCGGGCATTGGGCGTGGGCATTGGCGGGTGATACGCGCCGGAGTTAACACGTTTGGGTCCTCGATCGGCAGCCCGAGCCGCTAACTATGACGGCATCTTCAAGATTGGACATTTATGTTGGCACAACACCATGATCATCGTGATATTACACAGACTTGGCAGTACTATGCATCATGAAGACATATAAACCGCATCAGATAATTATATTGACTTGTCTCCCTACTTTTTCAACTCTTTCAACTCTTTCGCCCCCGTTATCTTCACGCCTTCTTCCTCCCAACAGCAAGCTGAATATCAAACTTAATATATACGCCCCCCTCAATTTCCCTTCGAGCCTCCTCTTCCTTCTCCTTCATCTCCTCCGCACTCAATGTTTCTTCCATATAGCCCATCTGTATCTTCGCCTTCCATATCGTGAAGATTGCCACCAGCGCTGACTGCGAGAATCCAATCCTCGTCTCAGGGTTGCGGTCCGAAGCTACAATATCCTCCTTGACATCCACAAGTCCCTCTTCTTTGAACCATTTACCAAGCTCAGCCAACTTGATGTCAAGACTCGAACCTTTCGCGCACTGCGATCTTTCCATGATTTCTCTAACCACTTCCCCTGCAGATGAGTCCTGCAAACCCCCACGGACAGCTCGAAGTTCTTCAAAGCACCCTTCCGACCATTGTAGCATTCCGCCTGGCTTCACTAGGCTGATCAGGTGCTTTAGCGTAGCTTTCCAGACAGACTCATCTCCCATTATGAGCATAATGAGCCGAACGTTCACGAGATCAAATTTTCCGCGTAAATTTTCGGGGATGGGCTTCAAGATGTCGAGTTTGCCGAAGGAGACGTTGGAAGGGAAATTTGAAGCTGGGAGCAACGTATCATGGCTGATGTCGAGGCCGTGAAAACGGTACGTGGATGGAGATATGGCGGCCACATCTTTGAGCCAGATGCCTGTACCAGTGGCAATGTCTGCAATTTCTGCGTTGGGTGGAAGAGTGCGTGCGACGGACGGGTGTATGAGGTAGTCCAAGCTTCTGGGGAGGAAGGACAGTTAGTATAGTGACCTGGATGACAATGAGTAGATCGGAAAATCGTACTTTGTCCAAACCTCGTGTTGCTTAATGAGACGCTTTTGTTCGTCAGATGTGTAGCCGAGCTGGTATATGTTCCCTTTGATCTTTGTCGATACAGACGGGATCGTTTGGTGATTCTGTGCTACTGAAGTCATGATGGCGAGTGTATATACTGCAATGGTATGGAACTATCGAATCCACATTCAAGGTGGCATAGACCTATATATACGTTGTGTATTCATATACTACGTAGATCGTCAAAGAAATCCCAATAGTCACCGCTTTGCCCATCTTTCAAGCTGGGAGCGGATGGTCGCAATTGTTTATGTCCGTGACCTAACGCAACTTGTGGAGAATCATCACTCTCACTAACGTCATAACTGATCGTAATTGAGGTGTTTGCTAATACAGCATATTGTCACGTCGGTTCGCATCCCTGTAGCGTTGAATACGATTCCATCGAATAGTACCGCTTAGATCAGCAGATTGATCGGCTGGCCACAGGAGCGCCATGGACTTTTTAGGGCAAAATGACTTGTAATTAATATCGCAGACTCATTAATTGTCACCCAGCAATAAGGATTTATCACCCCAGTACGGAGGTGCTTAACAAAGGGGATGACACCTGGCCTATGCGCTCGTATTTTCGGCCTGTTTTCGGCAGCACCCAAAGTTTATCCTTACAGTACAACTCATTCTGCATATATAGTCTATTTTAGTGTATTTTGATCACTTCAAGTGAAGTATTAAACTTGGATAGATCTCCTGTAGTATTTGATCAAATCTGTATATCAAAAATTGAAGTTTTGAACATTTTGAGATGGTGTATGACATTACATTGAGAGCACAGGTTCTGATCCTGCGCTCGCAGGGACTATCAGTGAATGAAGTGGAGGAGCTTACTGGTATTATTAAGCGTCAACAGAGGAGATGGACTAAGATGGCTGAGGATCGTGGGTGGGTGAAGGGCATGCCCCTGGCTGACAAATACCTTTCTGATGAGCCACCAAAAACTACACCATATAAGAGGACTCCATCCTTTGATAGATTGGTGGCGGAGAAGGTTCGAAGGGATCGATATGGGAGGGAGAAAAGCACCATGCAAATTGCGGCTGAGTTCAAAGCAGAGGGTAGGGATGTAAGCCATCAAACAGTGTGGCGCTCACTCAAAAGTCAGGGGTTTGTTAACGTCAAACCAACCAAAAAACCTGGGCTAACGCCAAAGATGAGGAAGGAGAGATATCAATGGGCCTTGCAGTATCAACATTGGACCCTCGAGGACTGGAAAAACGTGATCTGGAGTGACGAAACCTCAATTGTTTTAGGCCAGCGTCGAGGCAGCATTAGAGTCTGGCGTCAACCCGGCGAGAAGGCTGATTTGAGTTGTATCAGAAACAGATGGAAGGGATTCAGCCAGTTCATGTTCTGGGGCTGCTTCTCATACGATGCCAAGGGACCATGTTATATCTATCCAAAAGAAACAGCAAAGATGAAAAAAGCAGCTCTCAAAAAGGTAGAAGAGCTTAACGAGCAATTCGAACCTATGAAACGAGAGGAGTGGGAGCTCAACACCAGCATGAGCAGAGTAGCCCTGCGTCCAAAACGTGGCAGAAAACCAGCATGGAAATGGGATAAGGCACATGGGAGACTCGAACGCGATAGCAAAAATGGAGGAGTTGACTGGTTTCGATATCAAACAGAGGTCCTTGATCCCCTGATGATCCCCTTTGCAAAACAGTGCTTACTTGAACGCCCGTTCACTATTGTCCAGGAGGATAAGGCTCCTGCCCATTCACATTGGATACAGCAGCACCTGTATAAGAAGGAGCAGGTCCCGCGTATTGTTTGGATGGGCAATTCACCTGACCTCAATATGATTGAGCCAGCCTGGCCATGGCTCAAACGAAAAACCACTGAAAAAGGACCCCCCCAGAACGCTGCTGAGATGGAGGAGAGATGGCGTGAGGCATGGGATCAATTAGAGCAGCCAAGGATCCAGAGGTGGATTGAGAGGATAGTACGTCATATCAAAGAGGTTATTGATCTAGAAGGCGGCAACGAGTATATTGAAGGGCGGTTTGATAAGCCTACTCATCATACAGAGGAGGTGCTCTATCCAATTCACGATACTCACGATACTCAGGATCCTCAGGAGGCTCAGGAGGCTCAGGAGAACTCTCCACACAGGATCAACTTGGCCGAATCACGTGCCTTCCTCCCTTCACTGTACTCTGACTCCTCTGCCTCCTCTGACTCCTCTACAGCCGGTGATTGGACCTTCAACAGGCCAGTATTTGGTGATTTTCGTGATGATATGACATGGAGTGAGTTGGAAGATTTTGAGCTTGAAAACAGTGACGTAGATGACGATAGTGGCACAGATAGGGATGCTGATGGAGAGACAGATGATGATATAGATTGGTAGCTTTAATTTGACCTCCCAAACGTTCACCTAGGAGCTGTTTTGCTAGAGTTATGGTGGGCAATTCACCTTGCTGTATATCAGCGCACAGGCCACTGATCATCATCCGGATACGAGCGCATAGGCCAGGTGTCATCCCCTTTGTTAAGCACCTCCGTACTATGTATATAGATAGAGCTTATAGAGTAGTGCTATAGGGATCTATTTCCCACTCACTCCTGAGCCCACATTCTCGCCACAACTTGACATAGGTGTTTTTGGTGCCTTGGCCCTTGGATAGTGCAGCTACATTTGACCTATTGCTTCTTTCCACGTAGATCCTTTGTCAAGAAACTTGCGAAGGTTGTTTCCACATGAGCGTTGAAGATCTCCTGCAGAAGGTCTCGATCCGAGTCTTTTGTTCTGACGTTTTATTAGATATTCGAAACAACTGCTTTAGCCTTACTCTAGTTTGCAAGGCTTGCACAACTAGTAGCGGTGAGTCGACTCATGGGTGCTATGCACGGAGTACTTATGTTCATGTAATCAATCTTCGTAGCGTCTAGAAAAGGTCTCAGGCTAATTATCATAATTATAACTTTACGGAGTAGAAATGCTTATCCCTTCGTTAGCGCGCGGCTGCCTTCCGGAGAAATGATAAATCTACTCCGTAAATACGTAGTAAGAGTTAACTATTTTGCCTAACTATTATATAAGTAATTTACTAGCGATTCAAAGTAACTACTTAACTCTCTTAGGACGTTACGTGCTTTGAAATAATTATCTTGGACTCTCCAGACGCCAAGCTAAATGATAATCCCTCGGGCCTCGGGCTTTCCCAAATTTCAAAGTTTAGTAAATAGGTAAAGTCTTTGTATCGCGACCAATACTGTAATACGTCTCCTGTAATATTTATTGGTTAATCCTCGACCGAGGTTTTACTTGGCGTTCGTAGAGTCTATGAACTATACTCTTTGAAGCTAAAGATAAGCAAGAAAATAACTCTCGCTCACTCCAACTAACCGGAATTAAGCAATAATTACGCAAAAACATCCACAACAGCACTAAAATAAGCTCCCTTAACCCGAAAGTAATAGTCTTCAACTAGGAAAACTTCCCGTTGGAGGAAGCCAAGATGTTAATCCACAAAAGGCAACCGCCCGCCAACCAAGGAATACATATATACAGAGCCTCCAAACGCCACGACATCCCATATTAAAGCCCAATCAATAAGAAAACATGACTGTCCGTGATCTGAGATTCAGGAATCAGAAGGCGCCCACCTCCGGCTTCACGCTCAGAGGCGTGACAAGTCCGCCAAACAAATAGCGTTCTGCCGAGGGGTTGGCGGGTAACTACTAACTAGACCAGCAAACAACTTTCGGCCGAACTCTAGTCTGATGTCGCAACTTCGCAACGGAGATCTACAGTATGATCAGGTACCTACCTACCTAATCTGTCCCCACTCAGAGTCAAGACTCAAGAGTGACCAAGAGTCCAAGACTCAAGACTTAAGAGACGACAGGTTGAACAGACAAGAACTCGGACTTTAATATGGTCCGAAACCTAATGCAGTGACAACAGGATGAGCTGCAAGTTATTAGCAAGTGATTCATGACTTATGTAATAGATCAACCTTTGAACCGGGATTAGTAGTCGGTACCATTTGCAAATGTGTAGTATTATCGTGATTCGTGATTACCTAACTAGGCAGAGCATAGCACAGATAAAAAGGCGTAGTGACAAGACGGCCATCTTCGAAAATGATAAGATCTCTTTTTTCTACTACATCCCCGCAAACCCGACGTTGCGTGGGGCTACGTAACCGGTTGTTGTTATCATTGCCCAATCGCAATGTGGTGACTACATAGTATGGAAGCTGCATCTCGCATCACCACTTAGCCAGACCATACAGTCGGACCTGGTGGCGTGTAGCTTCTTGAGCCCTAGTGTGTAGTAGATCAGCGCTTGCATTACAAGAGTGGAGAGAAAAGCACACGTACATCATGGATATTAACTTCAATCCCCGGGTCAGTATTCCTGTAAGCTCCTGGAAATGCGACCAAAGGACCAGGGGACCCATTGCCACCTCCAGTTACTGTAATTTGAGCACAGGAGATGTAGAATTGAGCGCCGTTTGGCTGGCTTGCACCGTGAAGTGCAATGTGCTCAATTCTCAGGAGATAATCACTAGAGGGTGTATTCTTTGGGATGGTGACGCTAATGGAATCCTTGTCTATCATGCGTCAGTCCCTTTAAAGAGAGAAACCCATTAAATGAAAACCTACTCATGCTGTCCCAGCTCATCTGCCCATTGGAGATGTTAACCTGCTCCGAGTAAATCTTGAACCACACATCACCGGCTCCATCCCAAGTAGCGGCTGTGAAGCCAGAAGGAACCTTGGCAAGGTAGAATTGGATTGGACCAGGATGGAAGATAATCGGTGAGGACTTGAAAGTCACGCTGCTGCCTGCTGCCACGCTTTGGGTCTTGGGCGCTCTGGTGTTTCCATCGGTATAGCACCTCATCAAGTTCGAGCTGACGTCCGTGATGCCAGCATTGGAGTCCTTGTTCACCGTGGTGCGGACCGCGCCCCACTGTCCTGAGCCTAAAAGCTCGGGAAAAATATCTAAGTCCCATTAGTGACGCGATTCAGAGAGTGCACTTCGATGACATACAGTGTCGAGGCTGGAGAGCTGCAGCATTGATTGCTGCCCCAACACAAGCGGCGCTGATGGCTGTTGTTAGTTTCATGATGTGATTCGAGGAAAACCAATTCACTATAGATTTTACGTTCTCACAGGGAAACTTAAGTTCCATCGCTCCAGCTTACATTATATGTCACTCGTCTTAGTCCATAGGTGTTGGTTATTGACGATAGTTTGCTGTTATTATACGGTGGGTGTTTGCACCTCATGCTAACCTGGCAATTTCATATGGGTATTTAATTTGAAAATCCCCATAGTGTATCAAGCTGACCCCTGTACTCCGGTAGCAGTCAAGGACCGATAGTTTTAATGCTAACTGCGGCAGAAGTTCCACGTTGCTACATCAGGACTGAAGACAAATCCCACTGTTGAAAGCCATGGTGCGCAGTTTACGGGAATCGTACCTCTTGCGAAGCGACAGAATGAAATTTGACTAAGGGCTGACGTAGTGGCGCATGCCAGACTTTTTTTTTTTACATTATGGACGTGTCGGCGAGATTCACTTTGGCAAGAGGCCGACGTTCTTGAGCTGCATCAAAATGCAACTTCATAGGATCCAAGCGCGGAAGGCTCTAATATAACGCAGGCGATAGTGCATGGATATTAAGAAACCGGATCGAGGACAGGTCAAATACCATTCAGCGGTCTTGAGAGTCATTACATATAGGCCCTCTATATGCGTTATCACCAATTATCCAGATGCAGGAATGGCCCCTCTGTTGGGTTCACATTACGCATGATACCATAACGGGTGCGAATGATTGAAAATCGTGGCCGGAGCCCAAGCCTTGTTGTATACTCGACTGTTATGTGGAGACTTTGTCAGACCAACTGAGCCCCATACTGTGGAACGTCCATAGAGTACTTGGACGGATGGTAGGCTCATTATACTTTGCATCGATACCAAATTTTGGGCGAACAAGTACTGCCAGTACATCAGCCGCTGGTGGCTGTCAGGCGTTTATTGCTTCCGGGCCTCAGGATCTATTGGGGACTAAGCTTCACGTCGTAGTGCGTATCCTCTGGACCTCCATGTTGGATGGCTGAGCTCTAATGGCGGTCGGGTGACGCAGTAGATAATGCCGTTACTTGTCATGTGCGCATCTCTGTTTCAAGACTTTTGATCTCATTGCTCAGTCCTTGTACATCATCTTGGGCCATTATTTGGGCGCTAGCCTCCAAATCGTGTACGACACTCTCCAGACCTCGTACTAGCGCCTGGATCTCAGCACGTTGTGCCTGGACGGTCGAGAGAAGCTCTGTATTGGACTGCTGTGTCTGAGCGAGTTTAGTGTTCATTTCACTCGCTTGTTTTTCGATAAATGGCATTAAATGCGCAAGGTGAATTTCAGACGGCGTGAGGGTATGTGGTCTTGTAAGAAGAAAAGTCAGTATATTGAACATGCATGCCAGATTCTGGAACACTCACGGGACTGGAGTCTCAACAGGGCCTCCATTTGCGCTTGCTTCGGCGCGTTTCTTTCTCAGCTTGGCATCTTCAATACACTGGTCGAGTGCGTTGAGCAGCTTAATTACGTTCCGCCTTTCCATAATGTCGTCGAAATTGGACTTCCATGTACGATCAAGCTGATCCACGATTTGGCCACGCAGGTTGTCAAGCACCTCTGGGCTATATTGGGCAGCAGTAGGAAAGCACGAAGCAAAATTCTTAGCTGAGCACTTGTCTAATGTTGCCTTTGAGGCTTGGTTGAAGACATTGATAAGACCTTGTGCTCGTGGTCCTGGTGTATCGGCGATAGGCGGGGCTGGTGTCGGGGAGGGCGATCGTGAATCTGGTTTCGCGACATCTGACATTGTGAGTTCTTGATTACTTGGTAAGTTGTCAAGACAAGTTGTCAACGGAGTATGTAATCGTTCAGGGTCTTACGATGCTCTGTTACTGCTGTGTTTACAGGAAAACGCGCTTGGGTCACACGTGATGACGCGCCGAAAACACCCCACCTTCCTAGAAATTGCGAGCAAGGTCTTTATGGTTTGCCTACTAAGTATGTAGCTATCTTTCTAAAAGGACTGAAAATCGTTCTTATACATAATACAATTTCATTCCCTCCAAGTTCGACAGGAAGCATTTCATTCACCCCACCACTGCCAGCCAGGAGCCCCAAGAAAATCAGAAGCGTAACCTCCCCCTCCCTCCCATCATTTAGTTAACTACATACATACCTAGGTAATTAGCCCATCAAATCTTCTTCTCATTGGCCTAGGGGAAGGCCCAAAAATCTCCATAAGTAAGCAGTCACGTGACAACTGTATATATTGACTATTAACCAAAAGCTAAGTACCTATCTAACACCTCACTCTCGAGTCCTTTATAACTACTTAATAGCTATTAAAGCTAGTAACCTACTACGGTCTGCCCCTAGGCTCAAAGTCCTTGTTTAATAATAGCCAAAGTGTAGGTTTAACACCTATGCTAGCAGCTAGTCAGAGATGGTATCAAGAGGATAGGAGAATCGGGTCACTAATTAATTATAGTTACTTTTAAAATAGTTACAATATACACTTATACTATTCTTACCTACATAACGTTGGATTAGGTAACCATACTCCACTCAACAGCATACTCCTAGCTTAAGACTTAATAAACTACACTAGTTACCCTGCTTATAATAATTAGGAAAAGTAGACTCGGTAACTAGATAATTATTAATAGCAGAAATAAGTATAACTTACTAAGTCTGTAATAAATAGAAAGACTATATTTACACTTCTTAAAACATGCCTATTGTTGTGGCAAAGAAGAAGGCAAAGCTAAGGAATCTTTTAATAGTGTGAAATGGGCCTTTTCATTTTCAATATAGACAAGGATATAACTAACTACCGCGCTCTTTGCACGTATATAATATATCCTAGTTGAATGTTTGTTGATAACGAGTATCTTACAACCTGTTCTCTTTCTCTTCGCATTGTGTTGGCTTGGTAGACGGCGAACAGCGGGTCTTGCGATGGCGAGAGGGGCCACGCTCGATGCAGACGTTGGGGCTAAGAGGGATATCGCCTTCTTCTTCTTCTTCTTCTTCTTCTTCCTCTTCGGGAGTAGATGGGCTTGTATTCATGTGCTGGGAGGAATTCCAAGACGGGTTAATGATTTGAGTAATGTGTATTTGGGTTAGTGGGAGGTGGCTGTTAAGGTCTACAAAGGTGGCATGTTCGCGCGGGAAAAAGGGTTTGTCAGTTTCGATGGAGAGAAAGGGGTCGTGAATTTGTGGGGAAAGGATTAGAGGTGGTGATTGGGTGTCTGTATTGAGATTCCGCAAGGTAGGTGATGGACTGTAAACTTGTGCTGATTTCCCAATGTCGAGAAATTTTTCACTGTTTGGGTCAAGTTCGGTTGAAATACCAGAAAGCCAGCTGTATATTCTTTCCTTTGGTGGAATCTCGAATTCAGTCCTCCGACCTCGAGAGTCAGTGATGATGTAGCCAGAATCATCTGACCAGGATTCTGAACAGCATTCAGCTGGCTGTGCGTCAATAATTTGTATCTCCCTATGCCGTGACCCGGCTGTGGGAATCCCTGTGGAGGAACACAAAGATTCTGGGCAATAAGTAGCCACGACAAGTGGTAAAAGACCCTTAGTGGATGACTGGCCAACAGTTCTGCGAGATATATTTGGCAATTGTGGATACAGGGTGTCATCTGCTTCTTGATATTTGTGGCCGGATTTCTCAAAAATCTGCTTCATACGAATGGCATGTCCAGCACGAGCCGGCGACTGTAGCAATGTGGACTCATACTTTGATCGTCTGATACCAATGTTGGCGACTCCACATGGTGAAGTAGGTTGTATAACAGATACATCGATGGACGTGGGATTATCGTCGAGTTCCAAATCGACGCGACTACTAGGGAGCTCCTTTCCTGCATTCACATGGTGTCCATGTGTTGGTCGAACTGAGAGCGGTTTATGGGTTGGTGTTACTGGGGCGTCAGGTTGAGTAAGCTCTATCCTCTGCTCGCTCAGTACTCGCGGCATGCGGCCTAGGCATTGTCAGTTCCGGCATGTTTATCTTATTGTTTCCCGTAGGCCTAAGAGCATTACGTACGATCAGGGACGTCGCCCAGTTGGTTTCTTCGCGTTGCCATGGCAGAGATGTTGGTGTGGGAGACGCGTGGGCCCTATTGCGTTATTAAGTTTGATTTCATCATTTCTTGTATCTGTATTTGACAGACAACGGTTTGATACGCCATTTGGGAAGGTCTAACATGTGAAGGCCGACAGGGTCCCCTGATTTCCAGACAAGTGAGTAATCTCTAAAGGTGGAGCAGGCTGCATAGCGGCTCGTAGAGGGCTAGTGTTGCCATCGATCCAAAGCTGTACTGCCAAGTATTGACCGTACGAGCACTGCAGAAGCCACACTAGGTGATGGGTAGTGCAGTAACCAACGGCGTGTGGTACCTTCTGTCCAAGCACAGGCAATGACTGCCAGACATCAAACGCAAGCCAGAAAATCTAAACTGAGGAACACAGCCGTTGCACTTGTGTGAGGTGATAGTGCGTGTATTACGGATCCGTTCTTCCAAGGGTGACGGGTAGCATACCTATGGCGTCAAGGGAATGTCTAAAGAGATGAGGTCGGTAATCACCATGACGAGATCACATGACGAAGGTGAAATGAAGGAAGGAGGGCAGGAGCGAGCGAGGGTTTGCAAGTGCCAATATGGCAGGAGTGACCGGATTGGCTACTTTCTTCTTGGCATCAACTCTAATCACGGTAATACAGACTCCAGAGCTATGGAAATTGAGGCTGACAATGGTGCATATGCAATGATGCATGCTATAGGTAATGGCCACCATAGTGGTGCACACTAGTGACTACATACACAGTAACACAGTCGCAGTACTGAGTATTGGTTCATGGAAGGGCTGCTACCTAGCCTGGAGGTAGTCTTTCCAGGAACATAGCGAAGTGTACCTCACTAATTAATACTCGGATGTGGGTTCAACTCAAATGTCAATGCCGGCACGTTTTTGACACGTTGATCATGGTTCGCAGATGGCTACGGAGTACATGTCGGCACCGGCACTGGGCAGTACATAGTACAGTTCGAACTTCGTGCTGGCGGCCCGCAAACGATGGCTAGAAAGGCGTATCCTTGCTCGTCGATCTCCGTGTGGAAGCGTTTCAGGTTGATATGTAAAATGAATCATTACATGTACAGCCGACGGGAGCCCTGCAGCTAGCTTTCCACCATAGTGGGCTGGTACCTTAATTTGCAAAGGTACTGCACCCTTGAATCATCTCTCGCTCTGCCGTAATTATTATGATGTATCGCAGCTTGTACGCCTTCGGAGCCGTTCGGAGAATTGCCGAGCAGAGTGCATGCAGCATGCAGCATGGCTAGGTACCTAATTAGTACCTACTGATACGGAGTAATGCGATAGCCGTACATACCTAATTAACAGGTATTAATTACTTGACGGAAAGCGACGACGTTTGTCACACTGTCGACGCCTAGAAAGGCGCGATGCATGCAACTGGCATGACGAGTCGACGAGTGCACGACTGCTGCTGGCGACTCGCGGCGGGCGGGCCAGCATCGCATAGAGGGTGGTGCTTATGCCAAACACAGCAAATTAGCAACCTGGACGGATCGTATCGAATTGACAGCCAAGATGGGAGTGTTTCCAAGTGCTGAGAGGTGTGGATGATGTAATTATCGCTGGCTTTTGGCGTCAGTGTAGGTATGGAGTAGCGAGATGGCAAGCGAGCTGGTAGTTAATTACCTAGTATACCTACTATTACTCCATGCACCTACGGAGTACATATAACTAGTAATAATAATACTTTAGTTATTCACAATGAATATTGAGAATCCCTCATGCTGGCACCGGGAATACTCGGTATGTACTATGTACATATTACTGTCGCACCATAACTAGCCACGCCCAATAACTATTAAGCAGCGGTCAGACAGGCCACGACAGGCTGGCTGGCTGGGACCGTGGCGTTTTCGCGTCTGTGCCCTTCCCCCCAACCTTGCATGTCCTGGGCCACTCTCAGAGTCTCTATTAACAGAAGACATGGTGCTGTTATTATTATTATTATTATCATCGCTTGCTGTTTGCCATTTGCCGTGGTTGATCTGGCCTCCCCCTCTTCGCCCTTCCAAGTCACCACCACCACCACCACCACCACCACCACCTCCTCTTCTTCTTCTCGAGTCTTGACCTCCCGTGAGCTTGAAGCTCTCTGCGTCTTCTTCTTCTACCTATCCACTCTTTTGCCTTTTTTTCGTTAGTTGCTTCTGCCATAACTACGACTGGGTTTTCTTCATAATTCCATTCACATTGATCAATCTTCCACGTCTTGCTGGCTCCAAAGCTTGTCATCCAGCCCCCTCCTCTCCAAACCAAAATCTCTGCTGGAACCTGGGATTCAGCCTTTCTGACATTTGCTGTTTGACTTGTAACCAGCCAGCGCTGCTGTTGTACGGACAACACCTCTCTGAAACCCACACCTGGTGCTCCACTCCCACACGCTGCAACCCCCCACGTCACAGCATTGTGCTCCTACTCCTTTGTCGTCTAATTTCAGTCTTCCACCGTCGGCCTATCCTTCATTTGGGACTCGTGGGAACCAGCATACCTTGCTCGCATTGCTGTGTGCCTCCCACTTGAGAGAGCCCTTGCTGTCGTCGTCGCTTCTCCATGTTATGCGAGGGATCATTCTGAATACCGTCCTCCACAGACGTGTATAGCGCCTAGCACGGGGGGCGGTGCCCTTCTCGACTCGTCGTCACTGAGACAGCACGGTTGGAGCGTGCTCGAGGCAAGGAACCATAGTGCCTGGTTGCCTGGCTCTTTTGGCACCTCTACTGCTCTGACTTCTGCTTTTGCCTACACTCTCTTTCAATCACGGCCCAAGTACCACCAAGTAATACTCGACTCCACATGCGGCCCTACCTCCACCAATAGTCACTGATCACATCCGTCTTTCCGCGCATTGGCTCAGACATATCATAGACCACACTACAGTCTTTACCAATATCCCCACCATCGTCTTCGGCCTCTTCTCGCCTCGATAGCATTCCCATCATTATTCCTTCTTTCCATCCATGAGCTACGATCAGAGAGGGCGACCAGCCGGCGCGCCCCGCCAGGGAAACGATGCGGGAGTGCAAAAGGGCTCAGTGCGAGCTGCGCGAGAGAGGATGCAAGCTGCCCAGCAGCGTAATCAATTACCAGACACTTCAAAAATCATTGGCTTACCTCAAAGGCCCAACCAGCTCGTGTCGCAATATTCACAATTTCCTCGATCGGGGAAGCCACCACCGCCACGACTTCCAGAGACTAGAGATAACGTGGAGACAGTCTCCCCAGAACCAACCCCACAATGGCCTTTGCCAAATGATACTTCAAGTCCAGTAATATCACCTCGTTCACCAAAAAGGCGACAGCCGCCGCCGGATAGTATACGCCCAGAATCTGATGAACTCCCTATTGAACAACTCTCCCCAGAATATCCTGGAAACTTTCCGATCCCACCCGTCGGTTATCTACAAGCACCTTCTTCAAGGGATGTCAGCATATCCTACCCGAATGAAGACATGCTTTCACCTTCATCGCATCGATCATCTCGTCCCCTTACGACCTCTTCCGCTGCCTCAGAATCATCTTCCTTTTTGTCAATACCAGAGTTTCCTGTGCCCCAGCCACCGATGCCGGCCCTGCAACAAGCCCGACGGGTTCCAGGCCTAGGCCCTCCTCCGTCATCGCGAAGAGGGCCGTCATCTTATTACACTCAAATCTCCTACGTATCGCCAATCACTGAAGAATCCGAGACACGCTCAGATGTCCTGAAATCGCGACATGCATCATTTGCTTCAAGTAACGTGTTTCCGACTAACAGTGATGATTGCTACCAGGAAGATGGAATTTTCTCGGATGACGATGAGACCATAACGAGCGATCGTGGCGGAACCATATCACCAGCCGAACCAGACGAACGACGGAGCCTGGTGATGAAGGAAGCATCTCCTGCACTGCTTCGGCAAGCCAGCTTGGGACGAAGAACGAAACCGTCCCTCATGACCATCAAATCTATGGACGGCCTAGGCGATAGAAAGAATGGTAATGGAAAGAATAGACCTGACGGAGCTTTGGGAATGGGAGGGGTAATGATGGGAGTGAAAGCCGGGTATGGTCAAAACGATGGAAGCCGACAGAGTCCTATTCTAAGTACATCCTCGTCTTCATCAGGTTCCCTCAGCTCCTACAGGAACATGAAATCCATTGTCCCAATGAGTTTCGAATCGCCCACCCAGCAAGAACATCGATCCATGGCAATGGGTGATCGTGTTGGGCTGCGGAGACCACCAAAGCTCGACATGGACGCTGTGCGCGATGCGGAGGCCCGAGGCAGTCTAACCAGCTTGCCCGAGTTGATTCGACGAGCCACACGTCTGGCAGCGAATCTTGATCGCGGCAAGACCGCAAGTCGTTTGGGATTAGATTTCTGGGAGGCAGGAGCGCCTGACAGGACTCGTCAATCTGGGCTTTCTGATATGTTGGCAGCATTTCCACCGCCAGGCCAGGACACACCCGTGCGTACGGGTACGCCAAATGCTACCAACCTCAACCGATTGTCCAAATGGCCATCTGCTGGCATCAATTTGCGCAGTGGTCTGACAGACTCGGCAATGAGTAACGAGAAGCGCAAAAGACGACATAAATGTTGTGGCATGCCTTGGTGGACGTTCGTGGCCCTACTGGTCGTACTGCTAATTGCCATCGCTGCTGCCGTCGTCATACCTATTGTTCTCGTCGTTATTCCCAATCATAACAAGGGCAGCAGCAATGCTGTGCAAGAGAGTCAAGGAAATGGTAATAACAACAACAATGGCGGTGGGAACAACAACAATAATAATAATAACAATGGTAATCCGCCATTACCTGCTCCAACACTCGCTCCTGGAAACGATCAATGCAATGGCGTTGTCACCTGCCAGAATGGTGGCATCTCAATTCTCAACTCGGACAGGACCTGTAATTGTGTCTGCATCAATGGTTTCACTGGCCGAACATGTACCAACAACGACGCCACTGGATGCACCACTACGACCGTTCCGGGCATTGCCAATAACGCAACCATGGGAACAGCCATCTCCCGCCTTCTTGGAAATACAGCTGGAAACTTCGATATCCCCCTGAATTCGACGCGCGTTCTGTCTCTGTTTTCCCAGCTGTCGCTCAGCTGTGCTGCACAGAACGCTTTGATAACTTTTAATGGCTTAGCATCCCGTTCAGCGCCACAGTATCTACAACCAGTCAATCTCAGAAACACTGTTGAGCCTGAGCTATCGTTGCCCATCCTGCATAATCTACATTCAAGTAAGACAGTAAAGCGACAAGCGATCGGAGAGCCTGGTTCCAGAGTAACCAACGAAGTGAAAGCCGCCCAACCTAGCGCGACATCTACACAACCCATATCCAGCAATCCAACAGCTCTTGACTTCGCACGAGTCGGTGTTCTATTTGCCCTACAACTGACTGGCGATTTAGAAACTGCTGCCAAAGTGCAGGAGGCGATTCAAAATCTTCTAACCAGCAACCGTGATGGAAATGCTGCTTCCAGTACTATCAACGCTGGTCCCTTCATGATGGATCTCGTTCAGCTGACCATTACCTTTTCTAATGGCACTACTATCCGGGCGCCACCCTCGCCATCAGCGTCTTAACGAAACTTGTCAAATCACCAATATTCGTTATCATAGTCATGCCATCACATTATCACACTGATACCCTGTTTTTTTGTTGGATTTTGTTCACATCCGACCGCCAAATCATGTATTGTATTGCCGGCGATCGGAAATCATTTTGTATCCTTGCAGCATGCACTGGCGGGACTTATTTCATCAGCTCCGTCTGTAGTCATTCGTCTTGAAGACGGAAGCTCATTTTGTACGATTATTAATGTTTACGTATACGTCCAAATACCCCATGTTGGTTGTCCTGAAGTTGAGATTAGTGTGCTTCAGTAGCATAGCAAGTGCAAGCGGAAATGGTGAATAAACGTTATCATTGAACCTGCCTTCAAACCAAGATGATGCTTAATAATACTCGAGTGTTGAAGATAACTAAAATATCTGATAGGACATGACCTACATAATACAGGTGCACAGCGACATTGTACGCCACCTACTGCTCTGATAGCGCTTGGTGGTCTTTCAAACATTAGCGTTCCCACTTCCAGTCCATTGCGACCACAAGTTCTGTTGATAGGTACCATAACGCCAAGCCTTCATTCACATTCATCACCACCTCACCTTTCACTTCAACAAAAAATCCCGTACCCCGCCCTTGCCCAATACGTCATTCCAAGTTTTTTTTTTTAAAAAAAAAACCGGCGCTCCTTCCCAGAACTCAGGTTCTTGGCAAAGATTTTACTTTTCGGTCCTAAAACGGCCAGCAAACAAACAGGCGCGCGCACAGTGTGCATACTTGCCTATATTTCCGTCACTTATTTTTTTCCTGCTTAACAGCAAGGCTCCTATTGATTGCCTTGGTCTATTTCCTATACCTATTTACACTTGCTCTATAGTAGCTCATTCCCGCACCGGTTCTTAACCGTTCTTTGCGCCTCCGACAAAAGTCTGCTCGACAAGATCAAATCGACTTGTTGCATTCGCTGATATGCACTTGGGTAGCGTTTTGCTGTGGCTTTGGGGGATGACTTGGCGTCTTTGTGAGAGAGGTTGGAACGCTCTTGCTTCTTGTGGTATTGGACAATACGTCTCGCTGCCTGCCACCTTACCGTGGCTTACTTACTACCACGACGATATTGTTGTATTCTGGGATTGGTTTGGTGATTCTGGCTTCATGGTAACTCCCTTCTGGCTGACTGTGGCGATGTTTGCCTTCGGTTGCGTGCTCTCGACACTTCACTTGTTCTACATGATCTGGTTCAAGAATTTCGATGTGGCTCGAGTAGCCCTCAAAACCCTTTCCAAAGGCATTTGCCCAGTAAGTATATTGTATCGCAGCTATTGCCGCCAACAGTACTAATCATGATCTGCGTAGGGTTCGAAGGTGTTTTGGACACTTCTCTTCAGTCTAGTCATGTACCTTTGCTACGATACAATGGAAAACGAGCCGATGAATCTTGTATTCTCCGAGCTCCTACTCTGGGCCCACGGCGCGCCAGCTCCTGTGGCCAAGATCTCACGCAAAGCACTCTTGTGGTGCGCCTACATCTGGGACCTGGAAGAAGTTCCGAAGAAACCTGAGCTCGTGTCCTTCTACGAAAACCTTCTCAAAGAAGTTTATGTTCGTCAGAAAGAAAATTTGTTCACACCTGAAAACCTCTCTGAAATTGCCGTCGGCTTCCTATGTGATTGCTATCGCGGCTGGCAATTCTTCTGGAGTCTTGTATCTCAAGCCCTTACCGCAGGTCTTCCAGCAATCTCCAACATGGTACTTCAGCTACCCCAAGTCATGAGGACCTGTATAGATGAGAAGAACATCACCTTCCAATCGCTTTGGCGACCACTCCGACACTCACTTTTTGCGGTAACCAAGCCACTCAAGATAATTCAGGTGGTTCTTGTTTGTATATTTCATGACACCCTCCTTCCAATCTACGTCTTCATCCAGGTAAAGTTTTGGACGAGCATCCAAAAGTCTCTTGGCAGATTAGATGAAAAGTACAAGATTTCGTTACTGGAGCTCAGCTGTAACTATGATCACCGAGATGCTCTGGCAAAAGCAGTGTCAATGGGACCTGCTGCTGTTGCCGAGCTCATCTTGGAGAAGTCCGCGATCTTGTGCAAGCAGGACAAGCTATTGGAAGATTTTCGTCAAGATCTTGGTCGAAAATACCAAGACTTCATCAAGTTGACCGGTACCCGTGCCGTTGAGTGGCGCCTCACAGTCGTCTATCTCTGCCAAGTCGTCAATTGGCATCGCCGCTTGATGGATACCTTTATGAATATTCAACTCAACCATATGCATGGCATCGATCCATCAGGACCTCATGCCATTCGCCCCTTCCGCTCCAGCCACCTCGCCCCATCCGAGCCGTTGAAGAACGGCCTCCATGTCAACGTCTTCGAGGGCTGGGCCGCAAGTCCTGTCCCTCCACATATACTGGACAAGTACGCCTATGAAATGGGGAGGCTTTTGGATCACAACAACATGTTGTTGAACAAAGGCAGACGGATTCCATGGGCAGAATGGCCTAGTTTCTACGTCCCTCCAATGGATCTATTCAGCAAAGATACGATATATCTAGATATACACTTCCCGCAATACGAGTCCTTCACCAAGACCTTTGGGGTTGGGTGCCAGCCCTTGGACCCTACCCAGTTCAAGGTCCCGCAAGCGAGTGAGTTATCAATCGAAGATTTCGCGGCCAAGGGCGATGTGGAGGGGTACTTTGAGAATCTCCCCACACATCTAAAGAAGCAGCGCGACTTGGCGCATCCCTTCTGTGTTGTTGGCCTTCGCTACTAGACTCGGCTAGTTATGTAGGGCTGGCCGTGAATGGAGGAATTGCCTTGCGCCTAATACTCATTTCTTTTTATAATATATTTTGATTTGGTCCCTTTTTTGCTATGTACCAAGTACCGGTATAAGATTGGGGGCATCTCCCTAGATAGAATGGCAACAATAATAATATTACCTTGAGGTGATAACTACAATTCGCCAAGTGCGTCTGCTCAGAGAATGCAGGCAGGTGCAACCGAGACGTGCCTGCTGTGTTGCCCCTCCACCCCTCCAAGCCTCGCCAAACGCACCTGCAGCATTCAATCCTCTAGACAGAGCTCCAAACCTACGTGCATTACAATTTCCACAGATCTCTACCGTCACTCACCGTCGAAATGCCGCAAGAGTCATCCAAGATATCAGACCCGGACGCGACTGCTCAAGCCGCTGGCGAAGCTCTTGCCGAGTCAAGCAAACAGCAAGATTCCCATGTGTCTGACGAGAGTGAAGGAGACGATACAGAAGTAGCTGGAGGCGAGGGAGCAGCAGAAAAGAAGAAGAAGAGCAGAAAGCGGAAGATCAAGGATGCTCTCACTGGAAAGGGCAAGGAGCCTGCCATTGCAGACACGAACGCGCCAGCAGGAGGACATATTAGCAAGGACCAGATGACTGCACTGCTCGACTCGAATCCAGCATTAAAGAATGAGCTGATAGCCAATGCAAAAAACCCTGCCGACCTCCAACAGATGATCCGGGGACTCAACATCAACGAGCTGCTGACGGGGCTGGCACCGCAAGGCAAGAATGCAAAGGACATGGCAAGCCACGCATTCTGGAAGACACAACCAGTCCCCAGCTTCGACGAGATGGCGGACAAAGACAAAATCAAAGATGGGCCCATCAAGGAGATTGACATTGATAAGGTGGACAAGAACCCAAGCCCTATGTATCCCGGTTTCGAGTGGGTGACAATGGATCTCGAGGACGAGAAGCAACTGGACGAAGTCTATGACCTGCTGACGAATCACTATGTCGAGGATAAGGATGCTACTTTTAGGTTCAGATACTCACCATCTTTCTTGAATTGGTAGGTTCATACGGTTGGTTTCTCATGACGTGTCAGGCTGACATTTACAGGGCTCTGAAAGCACCTGGCTGGAAAAAGGAATGGCATGTTGGCGTCCGCGCCACGGCCTCTGGTAAACTTGTCGCCTTCATCTCTGGTATCCCAATCGCCCTACGAATCCGACAAACTACCCTGAGCTGCTCTGAAGTCAATTTCCTCTGCGTGCACAAGAAGCTGCGATCAAAACGCCTCGCACCTGTACTAATCAAGGAGATAACGCGGCGCTGTTATGTGGAGGGTACTTTCCAAGCGGTGTATACGGTCGGTTCACTACTGCCAACGCCTGTATCGACTGCACGGTACTTCCATCGGGCCATTGACTGGGAAAAGCTATATGATGTCGGGTTCTCACCGCTACCGCACAGCAGCACAAAGCAACGGCAGATTATACGTTACAAGCTTCCAGATGTCACTTCCACGCCTGGCCTTCGTGGGATGGAATCCAAGGACGTCGACGCGACACTTGACCTGCTGAAGCGTTATCTTGAGCGCATGGATATGGGTCAAGTTTTCACCAAGATTGAATTCGAGCACTGGATGGCTCCTAACAAGAAGCCGAAGGAGCAAGTCGTATGGAGCTATGTTGTGGAAGACCCGCAATCGAAGAAGATTACCGACTTCTTCTCTTTTTACAACCTCGAGAGTACCGTCATTGGTAACAAGAAGCATAGCACAATCAAGGCTGCATATCTTTTCTACTATGCTACTGAGGTAGCATTCGAGAAAGATGATGGGAGATTGAAGACGAGGCTGAATGCCTTGATCAAGGACGCGTTAATTCTCAGCAAAAAGGTTTACTATTTCATACCAAGACGTATGCTATCATGATTAGCTAACATGACCAGGCTGGCTTCGACGTCTTCAATGCGCTCACTCTTCTCGACAACCCACTCTTCCTGGAAGAACAACGCTTTGGTGCAGGTGATGGCTCGCTCCACTACTACCTCTACAACTACCGCGCAGCACCCATTCCCGGCGGTATTGACGCAAGAAACCAATCTAGTACCAAACATATGGGAGGCATTGGTCTAGTCATGTTGTGAGCAACTAGACCGCGCAATATTACCGGCATAACGCTTTACGGATATGAGCTTCAATCTCCTAGTATCTGAATATGGGCTATGCGTTGCAAGGTCGTTATTAGCAGGAAGGATTTTCTCGTTGCTTTATTATGAATCGAATCAATAAATGTTTGACTACGACACGTTTGCAGCCACAGACAAAATGGAATTTGAAGGCTAAAACATTGCAATTACACGCTCATCACTTGAGGTGAAGTCGCACATTCGATACCATCTCTCTTTCCCCGCTTGCACCGACTCTAGTTCATCACAACACCGAACTGGGATGTTACATGCTGTCTATGTCTTTGATGCAGCTTGTTTGGCCTGATACTACAGCTTCGCTTGCTTCGACTCGGAGTGTGCCGCAGCCGCAGACTCTGGGAGATTTGGATTTGCATAGGAGCGATGAGACTGCGGGTAAGAAGGTAGTAAAGACATGAATCATCTTTGTAAGTGACCATATATATACATTTTTTTATTATTACTAGTTATCCCTACTTCACCACACGTCTTCACTCGTTACCCAAAAACGTCAACGCAGCAACCACATACCCATCCACCCCCACCCGAAGCGTAGGCTGCACAACCGGCGCAAAAAACGGACTATGATTTGCAGGAACTTCCCTCATCTTGCCCTCCCTCTGCGCTCGATCATACACCTCAGCATCACACCCCCCATACAAAAAGAAACAACTCGGCCGCCCCACGGCCGATGCCAAAATGCCAAAATCCTCACTCCCCTGCAACCTCGCAATATCCGCATCATAGCCCTTGCCAAAGTGAGCCGCAAACGTCCTTTCCAACGCAGCAGTAACATCCTCGTCATTAAAGAGTAAGGGGAACTTTGTCGTGGGCACAAGTACAGGCGACATAGGGTTCGAGCTCGCCTTCGCCTCTGCATCGACAATGGCGCGTACGCAGGACAAGATGTGCGCGCGGGAATCCTCCTTGTCTGCCCTAACGTCGATTTTGAGCACGGCTTCGGAAGGAATAATGTTTTCTGCGTCGCCGGCGTGGAAGGCTGAGACGGTTACGACGGCCATGTCTAGCGGGTTGACTTGGCGAGATACAATGGTTTGGAGACGCAGAATGGTGGAAGCAGCTTGCAGGATGGGATCGATGGAGAGATGGGGCATTGAGGCGTGGGATTGGCGGCCGGGGATTGTGAGGCTGTGGGATGAAGGCGTTAGGTAGTTTTGATCAGGGGGAGTGAAGAGCGGGGTTGGCTAGGTATACCTGAATCGATCAGCCGAACTAGCCATTAACCCTCTCTTTGTACCGATTACACCTATATAATTAGCATTCTGTTGGCTAGTTTATTGCTAGGAAAGGGGAAAGGCAAGGAAATGGATATACCAGCCCTCTCAGCCATGACATGCGCCCCAATCACTACATCTGGCACCGCAACCTTGTCATACAATCCATTGTCCACCATGTTCTGAGCACCCCCTGCGCGCTCCTCGGCAGGTTGGAAGACAAGCACGAGCGTGCCGGTCCAGTGATCTTTCGCCTTCACCAGCGTTTCCGCGGCGGCTAGGAGTGTCGTGATGTGCATGTCGTGGCCGCACGCATGCATTACTGGCTTCTCGACGCCGTCTTGGTCCTTTTGGCGTGCTGTGCTGGCATATGGTAGGCCTGTTTTCTCCTCGACGGGGAGGCCGTCCATGTCTGCGCGGAGAAGGAGTGTTTTTCCAGGGCCGTTTTGGAGCATGGCTGCGATGCCGTGGCCGCCTATGGAGGTGTGGACTGTGAATGCTGAGAAGGAGTCTAGATGGTTTGCGATTGCTTTGGCGGTGTTGGATTCTTGGAAGGAGAGTTCGGGGTTTGCGTGGAAATGTTTGTCTTGTGGGTGGGTTAGACGGAGTGGAATTGGATCCATGTTGTGAGGTTGGTTGCGTACATAGTTCTTCGTACGGTGTTAGGTCTGGACGATGGGTGTTTACTATGTCTGTGATGAAAGGCATGATGGTTTTACTCTCGTGCATCTACTTTGTATTGTAACTATAAGCTGGGATTGTTGATTGATTGAACCGTGAAGTTCCTGCAGACTGCTGGCTATCTTATATATACCAGCGACGTAATAGAAAGCGCCTATTTGCGACGCTTAAATATACATATATAACTCTGGGTAGGACGCGCAAAAGGTCCTGCACCAATGGGAGAGGGTGTGGGTACTAGCTTCCCGTCGGGGAAGGCCTGAAATGACGTAAGATCTTGTAGATGGAGGGGTTCGACATGGAAATAATAATTAGCGAATCTAGCCGAGACGGTTGGCTTACCAAGGCATATTTCAAAGGGGTACAGGATGAACTATACTCGAAACGATACGCAAATAAAGAAATTTGGCTTTACGCGCCGGCGCAACCTAAAATACAAGCCCGAAGAGCTGCAGCGTCGTAACGATAGCTCAAGAACCTGCAATCTCCTCACTGTCCTTCTCAAGGTGCCTCTCAAGACTACCCATAAGATCTGGTTCCGAGGATGGAACAGACACTTGCTCAGGCGCAGGTACATGAGCTTCGCTGTGTTCAGCTGTGGGAGTGACTGAAGGTTCAGCTACATCGACTGGTTGTGGTTGTAGTTCTGGTTTTGGCTTATTTTCGGACACAGGCTCTGGTACTGTTTCAGGTTTGGGTTGGGATTCGGGTACTGGCACCAGTATCGGTGCTGGCAGTGGTTCAGGTACTGTCATCGGTGCTGCTGATGATTCGGAAGCTTGTACAAGTTCAGTTGCAGTCTCCACCGGTTCCACGGGCACAGGCATTGGCTCTAGCACCCGCTCTGGCTCTGGCCCTGGCATCGAGGCTGAAACTGCCTCTAATCCCGGCTCCATCGTTGAAGTAGGAAGTTGGTTAACCGAGTTCTGCCGACTATGTGAAATCGTAGAAAGCGGTAGATCAGGCGAACTAGATCGATCACGTGGGGCGGTCTGCGGCTCTGCCTCGGATGCAGAAGTTTGCCGCGCGAGTGATTCGTTTTTAATCAATGTTTGTGACACCCGTGATAGGACAACAGGAGCAGTTGTCGAAGCTGCAGCTTCAAGAGTTGCAAGTTGTGTAGCATCTAGGCTTGGCGCACTTGTCGGGGCTACAGAAGATCTCGCAGGTGTAGCTGGGGTCGATATCTGCTCTGCGTCCATCTCCTCGTCCTCAGAACCATCTTCACCGGACCCCTCTTCGTCGTCTCCACCGACATCGGCCATGGGCGTATCTCCGTCCGAGGGTTCTACTGAACCACCTTCTTGTTTGAACTCTGGCAAAGCAAGTAGATCACCACCTGCACTGGATGCTGGGGTTCCCTGCTCTACAGCCCCGTCAACAAAAACGACCTTCTTCTTGCCTCTACCTGGACCAGCACGTTTCACCTTCTTCTTCGGAGGCGGTGGTCGCCTCCTTGGTGGCGTTCGTTGCAAGACATCGTTGGCCACTACGACACCCTCTGCATTTACAACACCAACGCCTTCTACAATGGTCCCAGGGGCAGCAGTGGCCGGGGCGACTTCAATCGCAGCATCCGTGGGTTGAACCTCTCCCTCAACAGCCTGGCCTTCAGGAACGAGTACCTTATAAACTGTGGCGTTGCCCTCAGCATCTAGCTTCTTCACTTTGGTTTCCCGTAATGCTGGTTGCGAGATGCCGTTGAAAACGTATGGTGAAGGCAGGCCTTTCCTTCTTTTTGCTAGATACTCGGGCTCTGATATTTCCAGGTGTCGTGGGACTTTGACATATTTTCTGACAGTGAAACCTGTTTGGACCTGTTTGCTTTCTTCTTCTTCATCTTTCATCTCGATGTCGTCTTCTGGAGGGGCTGGTGGTTGATAAACTCGGCCAGCTCGTGCAGCTCGCAGTAATTGCTGAGAATGCTCTGGTAACATGTGCGAGTCTCGTGGCATAGGCAATTCAGGCCACGCATTTTTATCAGCTGGTTTGTCGTCGGTGGCATTGGCTCCAATGGTAACCTCTACTTCTCGATACTGATGAATAGGTAATCCTTCAAGAGCGCTGTGTTCTATTTGACCACGTCCTGACCTATTTGATCGATCCCTATTGCGGAACTAGTCACATGATGTTAGCATGCTAGAATCAGCAGGGCTTGGCTATAGATCAACGAAATAAAGACTAATCCAAGCCATGAAATGGAAGAAGCGCAGAACAAAAGCTGGGATGTGCTGCATTAGGTTACGCGTGAGGTTGCAGTTGGAGTTGGACGACAAATCAAATTAGCCGCGCAAACTTTTGAATTTTTCCAAGCTGAAGTGTCCAGGGCACGAAGAAGCGATGAACAAGGATATGCACAATAGCAATGGCATGGTGTGGGCGAAAGTAGGCACGCGCAAGTACGGGGGTCGAATGGTGAAAGAGACGTGGAGGAGGAGGAGGAGGGCTGATGTCAACGTACCGGAGCCATGGCAGCATGCAGCTGCTTTGATAACGCGGTTACGCGCAGAGTAGAAGGGACCGGGTGAAGGAAGGTTAGGTGCTGGCTGCAGCGGGAAGTCGCGGTGCAGTGAAGGAAGGCGCGTCTCGAACGTGAAGTTGCGGCGGCGGCTGTGGCTCGTGCGTATCCAGCCACTCAGTCCGCAGTCGCTGATTCACTGATTCACCGGTTCGCTGATTCGCCAGCCATCAACCAAGCAGGACACTAAAGCGAAGCACCAGCTATATCTACTCCGTACTCAATACGGAACCATGATACATGTTTGATTTGCTTGGCATGTGTGTAGATTGTGGTTAATATACAGAGAATCACGTTTTAAAGTACAGATCCACATGGCCCTGCGCTCAGCTTACTTTCTGGGAACGACTTGGGCTAGCTGGTGGTTTGCGCCATTGGCCTCGTTCGAATTTCATGCTCCTAACCTGCATGGCAATGATCGTGTGTCGACTTGTTCAAAGACAAAGTTCTGGCACTGCTGCCTGTCCATACCAGTATAGTGGCACTCCTCAGTGGCATCTTCAATCCCATCTGTGACTATGTCAATAGCCGCTCAGTACATGCGATAGCACCTTGAAAACTTACCCTTGGTCCTTTTGTCTAACTATGTCGCCTTCGTTGCCTGTTTGCTTCCCTTGCTTGCCGCCTTCAACGACTAAGCGATCGATCTGGTAGAATTGTGAAATGACGGTTTGCCTCTGTGAGTCCTGATCAGCACACATTCATCCATCACCCGGGCGCTGTATTCAAGCTGTTTTGCAAATTTTTCATCCCAGTGACCATTCGGTGGCCAATGTGCGCAGATTTTCGTCGGCTCGTCGCACGAATGAACACAAATAGTCCTGATAGTCTTCACTGCGAGTCTGGACCACGCACCTTTAGCATCTGTAACTCCTTCAAACCCTTCTGAACAAGCTCTTGTATTCTCCTCTCCTCTGTTTCACTTTTGTGTTCCCGAAAGGCATCGCGTGTTCTCCGTTTCGCATATTCGCGGAAGTTGTAGGCAGCAAATTGCCTTCCTTGTCGCAACAGTGACCGGTACTATGACATAATTAGTATTGGATCTTCCCAAAAGTGCAGATGAATGTATAACTATATAAGTCATCAAAGCCTTAATCGACTGCCCAGCACTGCATCTGGGGTTGCATTACGGTATTGCGGCCAACTTTTGCGGACTGGTGGTTCAAATTTGGAGGGCAATACATACGAGTGAGCGCACTTGATAGGGAATATCGCCCTTGGTTGCTTGTGTTAATGACATGTTGTCGAATGTGTAGGTTGTGTATGTATGTAGCTATGCGGCGGAAAACAAGATGTCGATTAGATCATGTCTTGGTGGTCGGAGAAAAGTCCTCGAAACTCCGAGATGGCGGAGGCGTCTTCCCCGGGTGTCTCGTTGCTCTCTTATTAAATCCGACCGACTGCTTCACCAACATTCAATGCGCAACTAATTATGTATGGATGATTGTTATTCTTTCCTCCGTTTAGAGAAGGAGCTCACGGCGTCTATCTACTGTACATTTTCCCTTTGCTCTGATCATCCTATCGCCTGGGTATCCACTATCCTGCTTGGACTAAAAGACTTCATAGACGCCACCTAATGCCCGAACATGCTGAAGCAAACCTGATTGATGAAATGGAAAGAGACCACGACCCATACGCTCTGATACAGGAAACAGAATTGGCATTTACGCCAGGCGCTTACTGTCGATGCTTTTCTTGGATCCTACGAAGCTGTTCTTGGACATTCATGCTTTGCATTTGCGCCATACGAGCAGCATCCTTGGTAGGGTCTGACTGACCATCATAAGACATAGCAGCTCTTTTTCTGCGGGCCTCTTCTTCTGCAGAGACAAGAACGCCGGAGACTCCGTCATATATGTCGTCACGTTGGCTTGCAAAACGCTTCAGATTGTTTGCGACATCGGCAGTATTGATCGTGGTAGAGTATCGAGCTTCTGCTTTGTCGCGCTGCTCTTTCCATCGGGGATCTAGCAATTCGACTGTTGTGCCATGGTTAATACTGCTACATGGAGTAGGCTCACTAGAATACTCACTACGTATGTGCTCATCCAACTCGTTGGCGGGAATCTGCTGCTTGCAATTGGGGCACATGGCCATGGGCACATTGGTCTTCTTGGCGGCTGCGCGAGGAACATAATCGGTCACGATACGACCAGGGGCTCCTCTTGCAGCAGCCTGTGCGCGTGCCCTCTGCTCGCTTTCGGCCTGTCGTTCCCTTGCCAGACGAGCCTGTTCCTCTTCACGCGCCATCTCTGCGGGGGATTTGTAGTCCATTGGTGGGGGCACGTAAGCTCCATATGGTGCCTGGACAGGCGACGCTGCAGGATACGCTGACTGCATCATTTGGGCTGCAGGGTGCTGTTGGCTAACGTTGTAGTAAGTCGACTCATCGGGGAGGGCCTCCTCGAGACGCCTCGTTGAAAGCGAGATCTGAGCCTTTTGCTCGAGCGACTGGGACTGCAGATCATTGAGGAGCGCGGGTGGTGGAAGTTCGGCCTGTTCATCAACCTCGTCAAACACGACGGTTGCAATGACAGTGAAGTCATGCCAGTCGATGGTGGCAATTTCCATCTTCTCTGCCTCTGCGTCCTTCTCTTCCTGCTCTTTCTGGGCACGGACATACTTGATATGCTCGGCGCGTTGCTTCGCTCGCTCGAGGATATGAAAGCGATCTGATACATTTTTCCGGAGCTCTTCAATGCGCGCCTCAACTGTCTCGTCTTCCTCGAGCAGTATCTTGTATTGGTCAACGATCGAGCGGAAGTATGGGAAGAAGCTGTGGTTCGGTCGTAGCCACTCGAACTGTGGGTTGCCAGCCTCACGGTTGCGCAGTTCTTTCAGCCAATTCTCGCCTACGCGCGCAGTGTAAAGCGCGGTAAGCTTTAGCACCTCCAAATCCTTGGCGTTGATGTTGGGCATGCGCGCCGAGAAGCGAAACTTTGGGGGCTCTGGGGGACCCTTGGGCTTGGTATCGACAACAGACTTGGCTGCAGTGTTTGTAGTGCCTTTGCCCTCCCGCAGCTGTTGAAGGAACCACAAGAAGTACGGGTTGTACGGATCCTCGTCAAGAACAAAGGTCATCTTGGATTTGGTGTCGCCCGTGATGCGCGTCTTCATTGTCTGCAGCGCAGTGTCGCCGCGACGGTGGACAAAATCGGCCGTCTTTGCGACGCTCTCGCGGACATTTGGTGGAGGAATGACGATGTTGTCGGGAGGCTGTACGCTGAGTCCTGGAGGACCCGCAGGAGCTCCGTTAGTATTGGCGTTAGCCATGGCGACTATGGTCAGTGAGTGTGATCAAGCGTCGGGAGTTGGCAAGTCGAGCTCGTCGAAGGTGAAGTTTGTAGCAACCAACGTCAGGGAATCTGCTCCGTAAACAACTTGGAGACGCGCTCGGGCGGGGCGGATCATTCTTTCGCCGCTGCACGTCAGGCAGCAGGCTGAGTCAGCCAACGCGCCACAGCACGCGCCACAGCACGGACCCATATTCTTTAGCTTCACATGAAAAGCGCAATGGTGAATACGTGTTCGCAAAACCCAAGCGTTGACAATGTTAACACGGATAGTATCTGCAAACTGCATCCAGAAAACGCCCTTGCAGCTCCAATACGCCTCTAGTTCAATCTCGAATTGTTATCTATAGCCAAGGCTGCGCGTCCAGCTGGGTGCAGCTCACTCCCTCGTTCCCAATTGGCCTAGCGCCCGCCCGCAATCGACACGACACGGTGGACACTTCCTCGACAGCTGCAAGGACAAGGTTCAAATACTTGTCGCGGGACTTTCGGACCCCCTGGCTATTCAAAAGCATTGCAACACCCACCTGTGATTCAATTGCAACACGTCTCCTTCATACTCTCTTTAACTCTTCTTGCTGTTATAAGGGGTTTTACAGTGTTGCACCATTGGTCCTGGGAGCTCTCCTGGTGATATAGCTCCAGGCCACCACCACCACATCGACCTGCACGGCTTCGTTTCAAACCGCCGTCATGGCGAGCCGAACAGCACCAACCCAGTATCTCGGTGAGAAGCCAAACAGCCGGCGATCTGGAAAGTCACCATCGCGATCGCCGTCACGATCGCCTGCGCGGAAGCAGAAGCAGAAGCAGCCAAAAAAACCGATAGGCTACACCTCGGAGGGTGTCAAGGATAATGACATCCTCAAGCTACCAGGGTCGGACTGGCAATTGCTAGGGTTGTTGGTACTCGTTGCGTGTGGTGTGCGTCTATTCAGGATAGCCCAGCCCAGCAGTGTTGTGTTCGACGAAGTCCAGTATGTGCATGCTACCATTGCAAGCTATTGAACTAGACAGGCTAATTAGTTGTTCAGCTTCGGTGGTTTTGCGAGCAAGTACATCAAAGGCAGATTCTTCATGGACGTTCACCCTCCTCTCGCGAAGCTGCTCATCACTCTCGCTGGGTGGTTGGGTGGATTTGACGGCAACTTCGATTTCAAGGATATTGGCATGGACTATCTCGAGCCAGGCGTCCCCTATGTCACTATGCGTCTGTTGCCTGCTATCTGTGGTGTCCTAACTATACCAACCATGTTCTTGACTCTCAAGGCTGCAGGCTGTCGTACAACTACTGCTGCTCTTGGCGCAGGTCTCGTCATCTTCGGTGAATATGCAAGCCTCCCTGCGAAATAAAGATATACTAACACCATTCAGATAATGCCCTGATTACTCAGTCCCGTCTGATTCTACTCGACTCGCCGCTCATCATCTTCACGGCCATTACTGCGCTCGCTTGGACTAGCTTCATGAACCAGCACGAACAAGGACCCTCGAAAGCTTTCACATCTTCATGGTGGATATGGTTAGTTACAACGGGCGTTGGTCTCGGTGCTACGGCTAGTGTGAAGTGGGTTGGTCTGTTCACGATCGCGTGGGTCGGCAGTTTGACGCTGGTGCAGCTCTGGGTGCTCTTGGGAGATACCAGAAACGTCACACCCCGCCTATGGTTCAAGCACTTCTTCGCCCGTCTGTTCTGTCTGGTCGTTATACCAGTATCGTTTTATATGCTCATGTTTGCCATCCACTTTGTCTGCTTGGTCAACCCTGGTGAGGGCGACGGCTTCATGTCATCTGAATTCCAATCTACACTGAATTCTAAGAGCATGCAAGACGTCCCGGCTGATGTCGCATTCGGTAGCCGCGTTTCTCTACGACACTGGAATACTCAAGGTGGTTACCTCCATTCCCACAGCCATATGTACCCAGGTGGCAGCAAGCAGCAGCAGATCACACTCTACCCGCACAAGGATGAGAACAACATTTGGATCATGGAAAACCAAACTCTGCCTATTATGCCCGAGGATTACACGGGTCCTAATCTGACCAGCCCCAAGGCTTGGGATGGCCTTGGCCCGCATTACATTGAGGACGGCGCTATTATCAGACTGTACCATGTGACAACCGATCGCCGCCTTCACTCCCATGATGTCCGTGCACCAGTCACTGAAGCTGACTGGCAGAATGAAGTGTCAGCCTATGGCTATGAAGGTTTCGAGGGTGACGCCAATGACTTGTTCAAGATCGAGATTGTCAAGTCTCACTCTGATGGCGCAGTGGCTAAGAAGCGCGTCAGGACTATCCAAACTAGGTTCAAGCTACTTCATTTAATGACTGGATGTGTCCTCTTTTCGCACAAAGTCAAGCTTCCCGACTGGGGTTTCGAGCAACAGGAAGTTAGTTGTGCTCGTGGTGGAACTCTTCCCAACAGCATCTGGTACATTGAAGGCAATGTTCATCCGCTCATGAATGAAACTACCGAAAAGGTCAATTACCGGAATCCTGGCTTTTTCGGTAAATTCTGGGAACTCCAAAAGGTTATGTGGACAACCAATGCAGGGCTTACTGAGTCCCACGCCTGGGATTCCCGCCCACCATCTTGGCCTTTTCTTCAACGAGGTATCAACTTCTGGGGTAAACACAACCGGCAGATTTATCTGATCGGTAATCCAGGTGAGTGTCTGTGGCGCCAAGTCGTGCATGGCAGTGGCTAACCGCGGTCTGTATAGTTATCTGGTGGAGCACCACTGCTCTCATTGGGCTGTACGTTGCTATCAAGGGTCTCGCTATCATTCGATGGCAGCGTGGCTACAACGACTACAACGACGTTACTTTCAAACGTTTCGACTACGAGGTCGGTATGAGCATCCTTGGCTGGGCCTTTCATTATTTCCCCTTCTACCTCATGGCCCGTCAGTTATTCTTGCACCATTATCTGCCAGCTCTGTACTTTGCGATTCTTGCTCTGTGTCAGATGTACGACTTTGCTGCATACCGTTTCAGTAGGCTTGGCCTGAAGCAGTATCCAGCAATTGGCCAAGCAGCGGCCGTCGGGTTCCTTGCTATTGCAATCACCGTTTTTACCGTTTATGCCCCCCTTGCCTATGGCAATATTTGGACCAAGGATCAATGCAATAGTGTCAGGCTATTTAGCACCTGGGATTGGGATTGCAATAACTTCTTGGACTCTGTAAGTGTATCTAGTTGTACACATTTACTCACCACTAACAATGTGCCACAGTATGCTGCATACGACTCTCAGGATACTGCTGTCCCGTCGATCTCTGCACCATATTCTGCGGCGCCGCCCCCTCCTGCTGCTCCATCTGTGCAACAGCAGGAGCAACAGCAGGAGCAGCAGCAGCAGCAGCAGCAAGAACAGCAGCCGGCTGAAGCCAAAGAGGACCACATCTCTGAAGCAGCTGCTGTGTCGCCACCACCGGAAGGTGTCCCGAAAGACTTGCCAGTTGTTTCCAAAGAAGAGCGTATTGAATATCGTGACGAGAATGGTCGCATCCTGGGTGATGAAGAGGTGGCCGAGCTTGCTGGCAAAGTCAGCTTCAAAACGAGATACGAGACACGGACCAGGGTTATCGATGCACAGGGCAACGAGATCTACGAGGGTCTTGTAGATGCCCATGGCGAAGAGCAGCAAGGCGTTGCCCCACCCCATCCTGATGTTGAGGGGGGAAGTCCCGAGACACAAGAGGACGCGGCTGCAGAAGCTAGCGATTCACCTAGTACTGTGGATGCAGAAGAAGACCAAGAAAAAGAGAAGAGCATTGAGGAAAAGAAGAAGGAAGCGAAGCCGGCCAGCGAGGCGCAAGCGGCTACACAGGAGGAGTCTTATTAGTTTCTTTTGTACCATAGGGGTATGGGTAGGTAGGTATGTAGGCGGCGGACAGTTTACACGTGTACAATGCAAAAAACGACGAGAAATGGGTAGCCAGATGTTTGCCATGCATGACGGGTTGTGATGAATTGATGGTGGGAAGAGCCGGTACCTTGCAGGACCCGATTCCCCCGTCGTATCGATCGATGGCGCAGGGTCCGGTGTCATCTGCGGTGATGTTGTGATGTGCTCCTGGTACAACAAGCAATTAATTCCCATCATCTGTGGCATGACCGATGCCCGGCAGGCTCCGCGGAGCTGAGTGACAGGCACGCCAGGCTCTAGGCGTAACATGGGCTCTTTATCGAAACTTCCGTCTAGCTTGAAAGTTGACGCCATCTGGCGGAAGAACTACTCGCAGTCGCAGCTTGCCACTCTAATCGCCTCCATCGAGCATCTCCATAGCGGCCGGTCTGCGAAACCACATCTCGTCGCCCGTACCATGACCATGTCCAACCGCCTGCAGCCCCCAGATCTGCACATGGGAGACGTCCATCTTCGCAGCAATACTAACTCCACCGAAGCACAATTTGCAGATCACGAATGCTATCCTTGCTCCACCACGTCAAATCGAACACCCACTCCCCGCACACACTCCCCGCAATCTTCTCTTCGTTCTTTGCCGCCTTGCTCGCCCCACCACCGTGTCTACATAGTCACAGACACCTGCTACCCCACTGCAGAAGACTTCAACAACAACAAAGGCCTATGTCGCATTGACAGCGTGCATTCCAGCAAAAAGGCTGCTAATGCACAGGCCAAGAAGATTATTTTCCAGGTGGGGCGCTGCAAAGTCGACGTGGATAAGATTATCGAGGAGATTGATGAGGCGAGGGGGCTGTATACTGGTATTGGCATAGGAGGCAATGGAGACGGCACCATAGGCAACTGTTACGCGAGGAAGTGCGGGGTTGAGGGCAAACTTGTGGATGAAGGTAAGCGAGCATCTTTGCCTTGGACTACCTAGGTACTACCTAGCCCCAGGTACCCTAGGTGCCTAGGTGGTCATTGGGCTGCCATCTGTGGTCGGGCTAATTTTGAGATTTGCAGATAGTGAGGATGAGATTGAGGGGGACCAGTGTGGTGATCATCAGGACGGGTCCAAGGCGTATGACAGCGAGGAGATGGAGATGGGTTGATGCCCAGGTGATGAAAAGTGCAAAAGTCATGTGATTAGGAAAACATACGTAGTATACCCAGGAAGGATGCGAAGGACACAATTCAAAGTACTAATACGGTAATACCTACCTCTACCCATGCATATATCTGCCGCCAGCCGATAGTCTCTCGGAAGTTGAAACTCTACTAGAGAGTCTATACATACACCTACCGCGTGGACCCTGTGGCCTAACATGAATAGGAACATTCTTGTAAGGGTATCTTTTAGGTGCATAAACGTGTATACAATAGATAAAACGATGACATAAGTAATCAATGTGTCCCAAGGAAGCAACGACCCAAATCTTGATATAAGAATACAACTATTTAGGCATTTTACAAAATAAGAACTAACTAGTTACCGTATCTCTTAAAAGTTAATGCAGGTCCCCTAGTATACATAGCAGGGGCGTTATTAGGTAATAAAAAGTACATATTCACACACTAGCAATTTTAGCGTAACTATAGTATATACATCACATTTCCGCCTCCTCCGCAAAGCACTAATAGGTAATACCAGATTCCGTACCAGCATCAAATATCCGCCATCCGAACCTACCATCTGTCCCAGCCTCGTATAGAATGCGCAACTTGTCGCGACGCTGACGCCGCCTCCCCCCATACTTTGTAAGCGACAATTGTCTGGCAAGCCAATCGCAATGCAGAGCTGGCCAACCATGGTGACAAGCTCGATTAAGACATGTAGCGGAAGTCGCGGGACGTAGCGTGATTTATATATTCTCCTGATAAATATGGAAATGTGATACTCTGCCCTGTGTGATGAACTGCTGGTGGCTTTTGCGGTCAAGTACAATGGTGGAGATGTAATTAAAACGAGCATCTCATCGTCGCTCTTTACAGACAGTCTCTCGTTGCCCAAGATGGCCTTTCTTTCGTCCTTCTTTTCATTCATTCTCACTGTGCTTTGCTATGCAGTATGCAGCAATGCCATTCCACTCCTTCAAGAAAAGCGAGAAATCCAAGCCGACCAACTAAACACCTTGAAACTCATGCGGGAATATGCCTCTGCCGCATATTGCAAGACCAATTTCGATTCTCCAGGAGACGCACTACTCTGTGCTGCCGGAAACTGTCCACAAGTCGAAGCAGCAGACACAACCAGTATCATTGAATATGAAAGGTATATACATGACTACATACATGTCCCTCACCCACCTAACAACCACCCAGAACAGACACCTCCACCGACGTAACAGGCTACATAGCCATCGACCACACCAACCACCTCATCGTCGTAGCCTTCCGCGGAAGCCAAACCATCGACGCCTGGATCACAAACTTTGCCTTCCAATCCACCCCCACCGACCTCTGCCCAGACTGCACCGCCCACACGGGCTTCTGGAAAAGCTGGCTCGACGCCCGCACCCGCGTGCTCCCCGCCCTCCACAATGCAACCTCCCACTACCCAGACTACAAACTCGCTGTCGTAGGCCACTCCCTCGGCGCAGCCATTGCTTCTCTGGCCGCCGCTTCCCTGCGCAACACTGGCTTCGACGTAGCAATGTACAACTTTGGCTCGCCGCGTGTCGCGGGCGAAAAACTCAGTGCGTATATTTCTAATCAGCCGGGTGGCAATTTTCGCGTCACGCATTTGAATGATCCGGTGCCTAAACTCCCGTTTGTTAGTATGGGCTATGTGCATATTAGTCCAGAGTATTATGTCAAGACGCCGAATGGCCGCAATGTTGCTGTTGGCGATGTCTCTGTGATTACGGGTGCTCTGAATTTGTTTCGGGGAAATCAGGCGCAGTTGTGGCCTGATGTTGAGGCGCATAGATGGTATTTTGGTAAGGCGTATGATTGTAATGCGAAGGGGGCGGGGAGGAAGAGGGGGGTGTTGAGTATTCGAGGGGTCGAAGAGGATGTGCGGGTTGTTGCTACCTTTTAGGAGAGGGAGGGAGTATGATGATGGTATTATTGTTATTAGTTATTAGTTATTGAAAGATAATATGCGTTGAGGAGGGTATATTGGGAAATGCAAATGTGCTAGCTATACCTAAGCGAAAAAAAAAAGAGAAAACCTGCAATAAAATATTCTTAATCTTCAAGCTCGAATATGTCATCATCCACCTCCATTTCCTCGCTGTTGTGATCATGCCACAAATGTTCCATGAGCGCAGGGATGCCTCTACAAATGGTATCTGCAGACTTGAATTTTGCGCAGAGTACGCAGGCGAAGCCGCCACCCTCACGATGACATTTGACCACGAAGCGGCTTCTGACGAGGAAGGTTCGTTTCCTATCTCTGCCATGTCTGTAGTCGTGCATGACTACTTCCCAGGCTTTGCCCGGTCGCATCGAGATATGGGTATGGCAGAACGGACAGAGACTGTTGCCCCCGATTCTAAAGTTTTTGGTAAGAGGCAGGCGCCAATGAGCTTGCAGATCCTTGGAGTAGACACAGAACAGCGATTTTGAAGGACCCGAAGGTGCTGGAGCTGGAGGATCAGGATACGGTTGAATCCTGACTCTGTCCTTGTCGCTCGTCAAGTCTGGACTATTGCTGCGACTACCGCCAGTTCTGGACTTGGGCCTGTCGATTACGCTGTCGCGACGAGGTAGCTTCTCTGGTGGACATGGGAAAGCTCCAGGTACTTTTGGGTGCGGTTCGGGTCCACTGGGCTCGACTGACGGTAGCAGGCGTTGGTATTGCAGATGAAGCGCTTGAATAGACGCCGCTCGTGCTGAACGTGTTGTTTGGATCAGACGGATAAGATGCGAATATGAGCTTGATGGGGAGAGGTATGTGCTCAACATGTAGTCCTGATAGATGGCGATAACTGTGCGCTGAAGTTCAATGATTTGAGCTTGTAGTTGATTCTGAGCCAGCACTGTCTCTGTCAGTTCGGATTAATTCAGATGGGAAATAGTCGCCTCGTACAATCGCCACGCGCAAATGGTTCCCCAAGCTTTTTATAGCCCCTTTCATACTCCGCACGAACATGTGAGGATGAAGTGAAAATCAACTCTTCGTCACCATCACTCAAGTCATCTTTTGGTGGTCGAGGAGCCCATCTTATATGACGATGGCGATGACCTCGCTCGTGGTTGGATTCAGAGCTAGAGTCTCGATGTCGATGTAACCCTCTATGATGCGATTTCTTGCCATCCTTATCATCTCCGTCACTACTCTCGTCTTTTGACTTGCGCTTCAGCCTTCGGTACAGGTCTTTTGCAGCTCCAAAAGAATCTGATAACGTCCCTACGAGAGACACGACAATCACAATATCCTGTAAGATGCCTCTGGCCTGAGTGAGCTTAGTCAGTACGCGTTTGCAGTCTACGTAATCATGTCTGTGCATAATTCATAAACCCAAAAGAACTTACAGACTCTACAGCGGTCTCGGTTTCTTCTTTCATGGTGAAGCGAAGCTGTTGTGAAGTGTCACGAATGCAGATATACGATGAAAAAGTATTGTGAAGTTCAGCTGCGCAGTGCATTTCCCAGAAGTCTTTCACCCGGCAGGCAACCACTTCCAATATGAACATGAGTTGCGTGCAGAGTTCTGCTGAGTGTCTATCCTCAGGTGAGTTTATCATCCTCAATAAGACGCATCATCGGTGAATCATAAAATGGCGCACGAGGTCGCATGTCTGCGCCTCAAAGCGGCATCGCAGGGCTGACTCTGAGTCTGTGAAGTTCGCCTCGAGCTGTCAGATTCGGCATCTCATGTCCGAAGGCGACCATGACAGCAGGATTATCAAGCTTCGTTTCCTCGCCCGTATGAAGAGCGTTAAGGCATATTTGCATCCTGTATGATACATGTTGGCAAAAGAAGTGGCGTTTTTCATGTGTGGTGGTTCAGCCCGAAGCCCTCCGGAGGGGGGATGTTTCAGTACGACGGCTCCACGTGCAAACCCAACATGCACATGCCCTTGCATCGTGATTCTGCGCTGAGCAGCCACAAAGGCACCGGTATCAGTCTATTACTGTGCATTACGGCTTTATCTCAATACGGTGGCAGTAGCGTTTGGTAGATGGCCGAGGAGGGTGAGACGCAAACTTGAGAGTCTTGAGTCTTGAGTCTTGACGTCTTCATCTCTCCCAGAGGTTGCGATTCTGCAGATCGGGTGTGGCCCGTGTGGGTGAAGTAGTGCAATGAGGTTTTTGGATGAGTTGCTGCAAATCAGGGGAACGGTTGATGTTGTTGCAGGGTGGGAGGTTACAGGTAAGGTGGTCCTAAATACGGAGTACCTAGCGACGGAAGGCGCCTTGCTCGCAGCGTCTTGACTAATTCTCCCCCATCCTCACGGTTTCCAGCAATTATGCTGCCATGGGCTGACTCCTATTCGACAATAATTTATATTTACCGCGTCTACTGCAGGTCCATGACGATAACTGCAGCCACATAGTTAGCGGGCGCTTCGCGTTTCGTCCCGACCAAGCGATTCGCTCAAAGCCAGCCGCGTCAAGCCAAACCCCACAGCAAGCGCCCTCCCATGGAGAGATATTCTTAGAGTCTTGATGTGGATTTGCTATCATGGCTGTGCCGCATCAGTCTGTCTTCCTAAAGGAAGGCGTTCGCACCTTGCGAACTGTTTACGCCTCTCAACTCATGTTGAGGTGTGCGACCAGACCGCATCCTGCAGCACAAATTATCAACCATGATTGGGAAGACCATACCGCGATGGAATCCATTTCGACGCCATGCTCTAGGAGGGGATGTCGAAATATCGAATGCTGCTGCTCCTGGAGTTCAGACCAAGTCGAAGACATGGCAAACAACTGTTACTCGAGTCGAGAGCTGGCCTGAGGCAGCACGACCACTCAAGGTTAAAACTTGGCTATCCTGCCTTTATGGAATCGGAGATGTTCTTTTGGTGTGGCTACCATTGTTTTTCATCCGTAAGGAGACCTCGGTATTCTTATCCTACTAGACTAACAAAGTATAGTCTTGGGTGTTGCTGTCATTACTCTTAACGGCAAGCCTACAAAAGACTCCGGCTTTGGGAAGAAAGTCGAAACTGTCATGGACCTCGTAGGTTGGCACATTAATGAGAAAAAGGTCGAGTTGACCAGACTAGAGCCCTACACTATTCCCTATTGTTTTCGCGGCCATAGTAGGGCGGAGCATGAAGATGATAGCCCGATATCTTGCGGAGAAGGGTGCGAAGATTAGTGTAAGCAGTCCTCTCCAATCTCGCATGCTAAGGTAACCTTCTGCGCATGCATTATTACTAACTCAAAATGATAAGACATTTGAACTTTTAATGGCTAGTCAGTCGGTTTGGGGTACCTTTGAGAGTCAGCTGTTAATGCAGCGCTTGACTTATGTTGGGGCAAACCTGCTCTTTTTATGGGCATTGTCACCTTTAGGTGGTCAAGCCTCTCTCCGATTAATGTCGCGGGATGTCCGACAAATACATTCGCCGACAAAACTTCGTTACATGACAACCGGTCCTGCAGCCACCACGTGGGGTCTTTCTTCCACTTATGTTGGAAGTGGAAAGTTCGCGGATACTGGAGCTCTTTACACTGCTGCGCTTCTAGCACCTTTGTCGACTAAACTTGGACCTCAGGATTCGTGGGGTAATGTCAAGATACCAAGCCTCGAAGTTCTGAATAATTCAACAGCTGATGCTAATGGATGGATCTCTGTTGATTCGAACATGTCCTACCCCGAGGGATACTCATCTCTTGTCGGCCTCCCCATAGTTGGCCTTTCGACCAACGTCGACTCAAACTTCACGTTGCAGTACACGTACTTGTCGGTAGACTGTGGCTCATTTGATCAGTCGCCTTATCCGGGCGTCAACGGTTCAACAAACTTCATGAACACCAATGCCACAAAACTCGAGGAGCTCGCACCTGGACAAGTCTGTTTTGATAAGTCGGAAGAAAACCCATTTGGCACTTTTGGAAAAGACCGCACGTCATTCTTCATCGATACAACTCGCAGCTTTCCATGGGGTCAAAAAGAAGGAAACGACCACGATTGGACGTCTCGATGGTTTCTTTGGCAATGACAATCGCACAATTTTACCAGAAAAGGAGCTTACCACCAAAAGGGAACTTATTTATGCCTCTCAGTATGCCATCACTCCGGACGCCGAGGACGGATTGAACATCGCCAAATGCTCAATTGCCCAGGAGCACGTAGAAGCAGCAATACACTGTAAAGGAATCCTTTGCTCTACGGCGAAGATGAGGAAATCTTTGGAAGATAATCGGCCTCCTGCTCTCACTGGATTTGAGCATGGTACAATCATGTTCTGGTTCGCGAAAGAATTTCCCCGCGCAGTCAAGTTTAACGTGGGCTCCAGTCCGACAGAACACTTCTTGGCCAATACCACGAAGTTCCCGTTCATACAAAGAGTTGGCCACTTGAGCTCGGACGTAGCATACGCAAATCTATCCTTGATCCCACCGGATGTCTTCTCGAAAAGGCTGGGTTTGGTTTTGAATACCTATTATCAACTGAGCATCCAACCTACTGGTTACTTTGGAAATTTACCAAAAAACTTGTCACTGTATGGGCCGGACACCATCCCGGCTACTGATATCAACGTTTACTTACCCGCCAACCTATCTGCCACTAACCACACTTTCACAGATTGGTATGGCACCTTTGAGAGCGGAATACAATCGGTCGACTCTCCCTTCATTGGCGCTACGACTATGGCGACCCAGACCCAGACTGAAGGTATTTTCGTCTGCAACTTTGCATGGGTATCACTTCTTTTTATTGCGTCGGGAA
This sequence comes from Shiraia bambusicola, assembly GCA_028220655.1. NCBI lineage: Eukaryota > Fungi > Ascomycota > Dothideomycetes > Pleosporales > Shiraiaceae > Shiraia > Shiraia bambusicola. The sequence continues at coordinate 249,843 of SSBG01000012.1, read as the reverse complement.
TTACGCTTGCAACGGGCTTTTTTGCTTTGGTCTTGAAGCGGAAGACTCTTGGCCCCGAATTGTTTGGCTTCGTGACGAGCATGACGTACGAAAATCCTTGGATCAAGGTACCCGAAGGAGGAACAACCTTGGACGCAATGGAACGGGCAAGGTTGCTGAAGGATGTCGAGGTCCATGTGGCTGATGTGTGTGGCGATGAAGACGTTGGCCACATCGCCTTCGCAGCAGGGGTACCACTTCGAAAGCTAGAACGGGGTCGACTTTATTGCTAATTAATGGGGGCTGGTACATGTTTTTGCATGAACAGCTTGGTTACACCAAGAACTTTGTAATATCCGACGCGTGGTCATCCAGTGGCTGAGTGCGAAGTATTTGGGGGCCTCCACCAACCAAAGAAGAGGAGCGACACTACGGGCCAATACAATGTCATGGGCAGAACAGCAGGTTGCAGCGAAAACGCCACCGTATTCTCGATTCTCGACAAACGCGACAAGCAGGCCTTGAAACAAGTTCAACTCATCCGATTAACTAATTGGGCGTTACTGAGAGCCGTCCCCATGAGCCTGCAGAGGAAAAGAAAAAACAGGATCGACGGTCGGCGCGTTGCTGCAGCCAGTCCTGTATGCCTGATAGAATCGAGGGTGACGGATCAAGCATTCAAGCATTCAAGCATGGCAAGCAGCCGCTGTGGTGGTGGACGCACAGTTGACAACTGTACATGAGGTAGTCGAAGGCTCACCAATCGGCCTTGTAGAGCAAGGATGCAAGAATGGCTAGTGCGACGCGACCCAAAACAAGGAGACCGGATCATCGTCCGGCCCGCTTAGCAACATCATAACTAGTTACTCACCAATGAGCAAGCAAACCTAGCAGCAAAACGAAACCTCTCCTGAACGCCATCGACCTCTCCTGAACGCCATCGACGAGAAATGCCCTCTAATATCGACTTCGCGGCGTCCGAGGCCTTCCCGCTTAGGCAGTCATGCCTAGTGTACCTGCGTCAATGCTGCAACGTTCATCCCGTTCCTTTGGCTAAAGACCGAAGTCGACCTGGATGTCTTGTTTCAATGTGTAGACGCTCGCCATTGTGGGGCGGTCCATGCATTGTTTTGCATTCGTACTGTCACTAACCAGACAGCTCTTTTGATTGAAGGATCGTTGGGTTGGAATTAACGGGTAGGATTGTAGCAATTGATGTGGAACCTTACACAGAATATTTAAACAATAGCATCTGTTCAGAATTTCAACTCATCACAAAACACACTCTCTCAGCAGCTTCTACCCTTCTTTGCATTTGCAGCATTCTTCTCTTTTCTAGCTGGGCTAGTTATATTTCCATTCCTTTTCACACTCTTTAGAAGACCAACCACAGCAGTACCAAACATCTTACCAACATGTCTTTCAAATCAACCCTTTTGGCAGCTACTGCTCTGCTAGCATCCACAGGCGCACACATGATTATGCAGAACCCGGTGCCATACAGCGTCGACAAGATCGATAGCGGCCCAATTACTGCATCTCAGTATCCGTGCAAATCGAACCTTGGTTTCACTGTATCCAAGATGAATTCCATGCCCGTTGGCCAAAAGCAAACTCTCAGCTTCAAGGGAAGCGCAGTTCATGGCGGCGGATCTTGCCAGCTGAGTGTAACAACCGACACCGAGCCCAATGCCAAGTCAGTCTTCAAGGTTATCAAGAGCATCGAAGGAGGTTGCCCCGGCATCGACTCTGCCAAGACTTTTGATTTCGAGCTGCCTGCCAGCATTCCCAACGGCAAGGCAACTTTTGCTTGGACTTGGTTCGCCAAGTTGAGCGGTGGCCCAGAGATGTACATGAACTGTGCACCTATCGAGGTTACTGGTGGCGCGAGCGACAAATCTGCCTTTAACGCACTTCCTGATATGCTCGTGGCGAACATTGCTACTAGCTCTTGCAAGAGCCCTACAAGCAAGGCCATCAAGTTCTCCGACCCTGGCTCCAACTTGCAAATGGGAGATGATGGATCTGATGTTGTCGCTGGAACTGGTGACTGTGGTGCTTCTGGTGGTTCTACTCCTGCCCAACCTTCCTCTCCTGCCAGTCAACCTTCATCTCCTGCAAGCCAGCCTTCCTCTCCTGCAAGCCAGCCTTCCTCTCCTGCAAGCCAGCCTTCCTCTCCTGCAAGCCAGCCTTCATCTCCTGATAGTCAACCGTCTTCTCCTGCTAGTCAACCGTCTTCTCCTGCCGGTCAACCCTCCGCCCCTGCAAGCCAGCCTTCTGATGCCCCCAACCCAGGTGGTGTTTTCGCTCCT
>SSBG01000012.1:213799-227825 GCA_028220655.1 Shiraia bambusicola | reverse complement strand
GCAGGCTTCTCGTGTGACTTGCTGGCGCTGGCTGCTGTAGGCTTCATCATACGGGAAAGGAAATCTCCTTTTGTAGCCGTACTGGCAATAGAAGCTCGCGAGTCTGGGCGCTTTGGACCGGAGCCAGGAGCAAGCGACGATCGTGATGACCTGGTGCCTGGCGCAGCAGGCTTCGGTCGAGTAGCTGTGGCCGGCTTCCGTGCAGGCTTCTCCTCCTCGCCGTGTTTGGCAGCTGATGCTGCAGTGGGCGCTGTAAGGCGGGAGGTGACGCCGACAGGTCGGGTAGGTGATCGCGGAGCCGGCTTCTTGAATTCTGTTGGCGAAGTGCTGGAGTGTTGTTAGTTTAAAATATTGGTAATTCTCGTTCTCACACACCTAGTTCTAGCCTTGGTAGCGGCAGGCTTGGGAACAGGTGCTCTTGTTGTCGTGCTTGCTGCAGGCTTAGAAACTGCGGGCTTCTTCTCCACGGGAGCAGCGGCCTTGGTTCGAGCAGCGGCACTTGCTATAGGCGCAGTAGATGTTGCAGATGCGCCTGGGCGTAGTGAGGTGCGGGGTGGTTTTGCAACTGGAGCTTTGGTGGATTCCTTTGTAGCTGTAGAAGGTTTGGTTGGTTCTTTGGGAGCAGCAGCCTTGACAGGGGCTCTGGTGGGGGCTTTGACGGGCTCTTTGGAAGCTGCAGGTTTGTGGACTGGGGGCTTTGCTGTCGTGGTTTTGGCCTGCACTTTTGCGGCAGCAGAACTAGGCTTCGAGGTTGAAGCGGCAAGAGATGATCTCGGTGTGGTTGGGGTCTTTGGAAGTGATCTGGGAAGGGGGCTCTTGGCTGCGAGAGTCTTGGAGCCAGCCGTTTTTGTGGTGGATATGGCCGCGGGCTTCTTAATCTCGGACTTGGGCTTTGCAGCGGGTGTGCCATTGGTCTTTGGCTTGGTCTCGGCCAACTTTGGCTCAACGGCTTTGGGTGCTTCGACGGCGGGCTCAGAGGTGGCGGCGGCAGCATTGGTGGTGGTCGGGTCAACAGTCTCTTCAGCGGGTGCTGCTGGCACATCACTGCCAGACACTGCAGCCTCGTCGGTGGGAATTGCGGGCTGCAGTGATACATCTTCCTGAGCTCCTGTGACAATCTTGTCTGGGTTCTCTGCTGGGGTTTCCACCACGGTTCCGATGGCCTCTGATGCCTGTTCACTCCCTGCTGGAATCTCTTCGCTTGTCTTTGGTTCTTCATCAGCCTTGACGGGCTCTTCAGTCTTTGCAGGTGCTTCTTCGACCTCGACCGGCTTCTCAGGCTCCTCGACAGCCTTGACCTCTACCTTCTTAGACTTGTCTGTATTCTTTTTTCCCTTCTTGCCCACCTTCTTCTCTTCTACTTGGTTCTTTGCTACTACGGGAGCAGCAGGCGCGTCTTCCACCTTTGGCTTCTCCACAGCAGCGTCGGGGAAGTCCGACCCCTTCATGATTGTCCCAAGATTCGGCATCTCTCCGGCAGGTTCGCTGCGAATTGCGGGTGCGGGTGTCGATGATTCGCGCGACGCAACTGCCTGCTCAGGAACCACTTCAGATACAGCCACGCTCTTGCTCCGCTCCGCCTTCTCCTCGTTGACCACGTTTTTCAGCTCGGCAATCTCCTCGACGGCTTCGGCGCTCAGGCTGAAGCTCTCTCTTCGGTGGGCGGCGGTGCTGTTGGATGGGGTGCCCTTGGTAGCGCCAAGGTCGGGCGGTGATGGGATAGGTACGTCAGACACGACTGACACAAAGGAGGCACGAACTTTGGGCGTGGGACGAGACTCGCTATCGGGGGTGGGCGTGTCGCCTGGGGTGCGGCTGCGGGGTTCAGAAGATGATGCGGCGCCTTGGTTCTCGAACATCGCCCGCAAGTTGCGGACGCCAGATGACATGGCTGCAGGGCAAGAAAGAAAACGAACGTCAGCGGACACTCGTGTGGAGGCAAGAAGGGATGTGTAGGTGTATGGGTAGTGGATGGTGGGTGTGAATGTGAATGTGAGTGTGAATATGTGTTGTAGGGGTTGTGATTGTTGGACCGCGGGTACAAGGTGTGATGGATGTGGAATACGTGTAGGAGAGAGAGAGAGAGAGAGAGAGAGAGGACGAAGTTGGTGTGTGCTTCCGGGATGAAACGGCCAATTTGTTTATGTACCAACAACAGCGCTGTTGCGCCGGGCAATCAGGAGAATTGTTCGTGACTTACAACGAGTGCTCTTTTGGGGGGGTTGGAAATATTCAATTGAGGGTTTCTGGGTGATTGCAATGGACTCTGGGGACGCAGGCGTTTGAGAAAAAGGAGTCAAAATGGCGCTCAACTCCTGACGAGGCCAGTGGTCAGTGGTCAGTGGTCACTCTCCGGAGCAACCACAACAGACAGGCGAAGAAATGGATAATAGTTAGCTCGTCGCCGCAGTGACGTTGGTTGGTGTTCCTGCCCTGTCCGCAATTGCGACCACGACAACAACAATGGACAAGGAGGCAGTCTTGTGTGCTGGATTGTCGACCAGAGTTAATATAGGTAGTAGCCCGTAGAATTAGATAGCCCTTAGGGGTAATAGCAAAAGCAACGGCCCTGGACAACAAGGACTAGGCAATTAGGTATCCAACCAACTTTATGGGGAAATGAAATACTACGTAGTCAATGGCTAAACACCACAAAGTTTTATGCACATGATGCCAAGCTGTAATTACGGCCAGCTGGGCCAATCGTGCAAGGTCATAACTACTTGGTCGTCCATGACTAGACTCTACTATGTATTATCCAAATCTGCCTGCCCAAGGCCTCCTGCTCCCATGTCTCTGATGAAAGGATGACGCTGTGTTTCATGTAATACTTGCGTTGAAGCTGCGAGACATCTCCTACGGTAGTTATCGATAAGCCCGTTATCCATTCCTCCCGAGGTCTCTCTGCCCCAACTACCTCTTCACGTCTCTGTACTCTGTACTCGGTGCTCATCAACGAGTGAATAAACAGCATGTCATCCCCACAAAGAGCACCCGTCACTCTCCCCCGCGTAGCCATCACCTTCTGCACGCAATGTCGCTGGATGCTCCGCGCTGCATACGTACGTACAAATCAGTTCCCCTACCCGATTAGTCACTAGTCACTAGTCTTTATTAGTCACTAGTGTCGTCCCAAAGCAGCTGTCCTCACACGTGACAGTTCGCCCAAGAACTCCTATCTACATTCGGCAATCAAATTGGCGAAGTTGCCTTGATCCCTGCAACCGGCGGGCTATTTCAGGTTGAACTCGTACGTTTGCATGTAACATAGGGACGCCACCAAGTATCAAAACTTACTCGACATATGGTACCCAAGACATATCTTCCAAACCATGCCCAAGACAGCCAAGTACAGAAGGTTTTAGTCTGGGATAGAAAGACTCAGGGTGGCTTCCCAGAAACAAAAGTGCTCAAACAGTTGGTGAGGAATCATATTGATCCCACAAAACATCTGGGCCATTCAGATACGCATGGGAAGAAGATAATAGAGGACAACGGGGAAAGCAACGCTGGAGCACGAGAAACTGCAGCCGTGAAAAGAGATGCAGGCGAGAGTGTCGAGGTCAAGAGAAATCCTGATGGGAGCATCTGCGAGGATTGTATATGATGGAATTGCCCTTGGTCTATGCTAATGGGAGGCAAATTATACTACGTAGCTCGGTACCTAGGTAGCTAGGCGTTTCATCCATCGCTTAGTTAACCAAATATCATCTCAACCTTTCCAGCAGATCAGAATGCTGTGTGCCAGCTAACCCTTCCTCCTGAGGTTGCACATCAGGTTCCTCTTGGACCGACCCCCAGAACCATCTTACTTATTACCACCAAGCTTATCCAGGCGCCAAGTAAGACGAATGTCCAAGCGATGCATATCCTTGCGCATCATCCTCAGCTCCTTTTGCAAATCCTTCATCTGCTGGTTTGCATCCTGGTCAAGCTTTTTAAGACGGCTTCCGACATCCTCGCAAGTCAGACTATCAGATGCCGGGATAGAACCACGATACATGCCCTGCTCATTCGGAGGACCAAGCGCATCCACAATATTATCAATGCGAAGCCCGTTCGCCTCAGACAGAGCAGAAAGGTTTGCATAGCGCTGGCCAAGGTCTCGCAATTTGATCGCGTAGAGCTCGCTGGAAAGATTGGTAACGGCCTGGGTGTGCTGCACGAGGTCCAAGACACGATTGTGCATAATACCGCCATTCCCGGCCGCATGGGCTAGACCAAAGCTAGCATGGCTGAAGAGATTCGTAGTGGCTATGCCTGTGGCAGCACTGACAGCAGCAATAAGGATGATAACTACAGCTGTGGACACCCAGTTTCTGCTTGGAGGAGGAGGCCTCATGTGCAAACTCTGTCCATAACCGAACTGCAAAAGGTCCGTAGCAGCCCAGACACAGTGCGCACAGAGGAGTGCATGATCAACTAGCTTCTGCACCTCTGTGATGGTCATGGAATTCATCTGAGCTTTTTCCTCTTCGCTCACGTACGAGCTTTCCAATTCCCGGGCATAGGCTGCCGCCTTCTTGTTGATAGTAGCCAGAACGTACGTTGTGGACTGACTCACAGCAATAGAATACCCTATGGCACGATGGGTATTCGCAGTGTCGAACTTTGGCATGTCACGACCTTGCTTGAATCGAGCCACGGCATTGTTGAGCTCGCTAGCAGTATGACGCATCTCCTGGTAATCTTCGTACTTGGACCACTTGTATAATGGCTTGCCGCTCTCGTTTTGTGACTTGACATGGCGCGTGAAGCTGTTCATACGCATGTCCAACTTAGCGATATGGTCCATGACCTCGTCGAGAGTATCCACAGACTTGTAGGCCTACTTATAGGTCAGTGTTCTGACTGATGGCCTGCGGTATACTCGAAACTTACCATTGCTTCCTGTTCGGCTTTCAACAACTTGGCCTTGATGCTAACTGGAGATTTGAAGGCCCGGTCTGTATCACGGTTCACGTGGGCGGTGGAGAAAACAGCTGGCTTCTGAGCGTCTGCTAGGGGCTCAAGTAAAGATGCAGCATCGCTGTCTTGCTCCTCGTTCAGCTCGTGCTGCATCAGCTCTACGCACTGTTTTTCATCAGCAGTCGCACCAGAATCTACGGGCTCCTCGTCGGCAATTTCCACAAGGCGCATTGTGCTACTCACAGGTGCGTCGTCTTGTCGTTCAATTTGGGATTCTGTCTGTTGAAGTTGATAAGTGGTGCGATTGAAAGCTGAAGGTAAAGTCAGGTCAGGCCAAGTCTCGAGGCCATAAGCAGCCGCATGCTTGTATGGTGGGGCTTGAGGTGAATTGGTGAAAACAGCTTGGAAGTTTACTGATGAAGGTGAAAGGTGGTCCGCGCGTTCTTTCCTCACTTTTTCGAAGCAGGTGCGCAAACATTCCAAAACTTTGGGCGTGATTAGGTATTCATTGATTATTATATCTCTAGAAACAGGTCATGTTCTTGGTAGTCACGCAATATGTCGGTGCATAGCGAGCCAATCTAGAATAGTCATGAACGCTGAATGAAAACAGTTTGGTTAAAGGTTATCAAGACTCGAAAAGGCAGCCTCAGGAGTCGGTGTCTATTATTCTGCTGTTCATATTCAACACGCTTGGATATATTGCCAAAAGAGCTGGACAAACACCCAGTGAGGAAACCTAGTGCTCAGCGTATTCAGATCTAGAGAAGTTGCTGTTCCTCGAGTCGTAGACCACAATTTGATGGCTGCATGAGCGGGTGGCGGTCGGAGAATTTGCAACTGGCTTCAAGCGAGAACCAGCTATTACATGCTAGAAATCGAATTACTTGGCCTCCAGAGATGAAAGTACCTCACACAGCATCGGGCGAAAAGGGAAGTTTCGGCAGGTTTTACTACCTAGAAGTCTCTGCCGTGATCTTGTGCTCCGTCTCATGTTTGGCAGGCCGTATACGTAGGTAGTACATATGTCGTGCATTGAATTTGCAAGGCTGCATCTAGGCGGGGGAGAGAGTAGGTACACCCGTTCAAGCTGGATAGCCCATCGTCCAAGCCGGTAGAAAGTGTAATTATATTTCGTAGTCGATCAAACTTGACGAGAAGGTCACACAAAGGACGGGTGCAGATTGCGAACTCTGTCGAAACATGGCTTGAGAAGATCTCCATGGATGACAGCATCCAAACTGCAGCGTCGTCGTCGTCGTCGTCGTCGTCGTCGTCGTCGCAAGAGCGAGTTCAACCGGGTCAGGTGTGGTGCACGAAGATGTGGTGGAGGAGACTTCGAGTGGGACGACGCGTCACGCCAGGAATGTTGCTGATCATAACTACCTACGCATAACTACCTACCTACTCCGTAGTACCTACTAACTAAGCCGACCAAGCACGACCTCTAGATGACAACCATCAACATGCTCATGTACTAATTACCAAATGCAATCGCCATTAGCTTCGACTCGATCGCACAGCACTCAAATGAACTCACTCGCTAGTGTGATGATGCATAACTATGCACTCTTGTCAACCAGCTGAGAGCTGACCACCACCAGCAGTTACAGCAGCGCCCAACTAGGTAAGTGTAAGTATGTAACATCCAATAGTTAATTCATTGCCAGGCGCGCTGAACCCTCTTCGTCATCAAAAAACCTGCCTGCGACTGATCTGTCACGCGCTCCTTTGCCCCAGCTGGCTTGGAAACACCAAATCGGACAGTCGCAAACGTCTTGGGAAGAAAGACCATGGCGAGAACGTCGTTAGTTAAAAGACGTTCGCAACAAAGCATGCATCATCATCGGGGAGTCCGCACGTTCTGGAAGCTATGTAGTTGACGCCATGGTGCGGATGGACGCAAGCCACCAAAATCCCCATGGCTGCCGAGTCCCAGTTAGCTGAAGATCGTCTCTCACAGGTCGCTCGACCCTGTTGGCTAGATTACAGCCTTACGAAGTAATACCCGGCAAATGCACGCTAAATTCAGCCTGCTCAATAACCTGGCCTTGCCATCTACCAGAGCTGAAGATGGGCTGCGATAAACCTACATAGCTTGCACATTTCCTCGTCTCAGAAATGGTTTCTCTCCAAAAGGTTGAATGAGCTCGAAAGCTAGGGAACTAACTACCCAACTAACTTATGTTCTGAACACATGCCCAAGCTGTGGCATAACAGGGTCCCATCTTGATAGCCATGAGTGCGAACAGAATGTCGCGCCTTGCGCCTTCTATCGACGACCAGCCTCAACCTATAATTCCACGACGGACCTCATCTATCTCTCGTACTAGGATTCCCAGGCACCGAGGCAGACTGGTTTCAGAGATTCGCACCAGCCTCATATTGGATGACGGCCGAGAGATTGATTTCTTAGACGACCATTGCGACTCAAATACCACCGAGACAGCCAGATCTCGGCCATTGCAAAGAGCCTCGTCTCGCCCTTCAAACGCGAGCCGGAAATCTGCTAGCTGTGCTCCGGCAACAAGAGATTCCATTCGCTCAGCCAAGGCAGAGCGATGGGCTGGTCTGACAAGATCTGTACGCGATTGGGATGGCTTACGCAAGGTACGTCTTATTTCGACTTCCACTACACACTCTTCATATTGACCATTTCAGGATCCGGAATTATGGTCGCAGGATGGTGACTGTCATGTGCATCTATATGCTCGTGGAGCGTCACGTCGGGGACCCTCATTCTGTGTTCCTCTACAAGTGCTCCGACAGAAAAACTGCGGGGCCATGCTCGATGTCTGCTATGCTCAGGAGGTTTTGGGTGCTTTGCCAAACATGCAAGAACCTCGACGACTGCAATCATTCAATCACTTGAATAGAGGTTCAAGACTTGTCGAGCTTTACATCCCAGCCCCTGAAAATGCCTCGCGAGAAGAGTCGTTCGATTGGCACATCACGACACGTAACTTCTTTGCTTATGTCCTAGGAAAGCCGCTGGTCGGCACCCATATGGGTCAAGCTTTTGTAAATCTCCAGGAAAGGATGCAATTGTTCCGCACTCAGCACGTCAACAACCACCAAGACCTTCTGCAGTACTTGGAAGAGCAAGGCTATCGGGATCTGGTTGAATGCACTGATTATGCCCTGGCAAGTTTGTACTATGCCGAGCGCTTCAAGCTACGTGACGTTTGGATCGACGCTTTCGCCCATTGTGTGGGCATGAGCGACAGTCTGGCCCTCAGTCCGGAGTATCCAGTACGTTTCTACAATTCCAGATCTACACCAGGCTTTACTGATGTGGCATAGTTAATATCTCGATTGACAAAGGCACTCATCGCAAGAGCCTATCTTGATGTCCATGTTCGTCTTGAGAATGTAGCCAATGCGCTTCGAAATTTCTTGCAGGACGATTTCTCGCTAGCGTTTCTCGGTCTCCCTGACGGAGCCCGGTCTCACATCAACCGTTTTAGGCGATTCCTGCGCCAGCACTACGTGGACAAGTATGGGTACTGGCCGCCGCCCAAGAACATGACTTCCTTTCCCAAGGCTCTCTACAAGTCGATGTTCTATGACTTCAATAACCTGTACGCATACCTTGTTGACACCTCTTCGACCACCGACCTCTCGTCACAGAATTCTACAAGTGGTGGCATATGTGTCCTGCAAAACCTCGAAAATTTTGACAAGCGACACAAGTTTACTCCACAGCCACATCCATTGCCGCTTCTTCCAGAATTAGAATCCCAAATCAAGAGGTCGTTCTCATCAGCTTCACAGTCTAAGGAGTCTCGTGGCGTCTTATCTAAGAATGCCGCTTTGGCAGCAGCAGCCAACTCTATTGATCCCAAAGTCGTCAGCTCTGATGTTGTCCAAGCGTACATGCGATTCGAGAAAGAATACTCTGCTATTTTCAGTCAACGGGAAGAAAAGCTTACTACGGCTGATGCTCGCAAAGTTAGATGGATGCTGATTTATGGAACTCTACAATACCTGGCTTCTGCCATTCGAGCTCCTCGTGAGGTTCGAGACACACAAAGTGCCGAGTACCCACTGTGTTGTCTTATTGCTACACAGTCGGCCTCTGTTTGTACTCCACCTGTTAGAGGTTCCGCAATCAATGACTGCTTTGACGAAACACCTAATAGCATGTCGTCAGCAGTACAGCCTGATTGCCAGCGAGAGGACTACTTTAACTGTAAGCCTAAAAGCCGACAGGGAAATGTAGAGACTAGCACGCCTCCTCAGACCGTCCTTCCTTCTCGCCACAAATCCACTCGCTCTTTTAGCGCATTTTCATCTATGTCTGCAAGAAGTTCGAGAAGAAACAGTGTCAACCTCAAGTCAATGCCTGCCATTGTCTACGGAGAAGACGGTATTGGCGAAGTCAAGACTCAACCCGCATCACAGCTAGCTCCACCTGAAGCAGAGGTGCCGTGGCTGAAGCCCCGGCCAATCCAGGACGAAACACCCCGGATTCCTGATGCCCAATGCCACAAACGCACACGCACTCCACTTGTTCATTCCTCCAAGCTTGAAGGAGCGACTCAACGCACAGTGGTCAGCGGGTCTGCCGATGTAATGAGTCGCTCCGACAGCACTAGCTCCGTTTCCAGCTCAGTATGGACAGATGGAGACGGTACAGCCTCTTCTAAATCCAGTGCAGACATGGAACGTCGCCGATATTCTAAGCTCATTGTAGCAGAGCATGGTGACCTTCTGCGCGGCCTCGTTTCAGTCAACGCATCTCATGTACGATTTGAAGCACCTCCATCGCCGGCAGCAACAGCTTCCCCGTCAGAACATGATATTCACCCCCTCTTACGAAAGACTTCTCCACCCCGCAATGACTTTGCATTCGATTTCAGAAATCAGAATACGGAGGATTTGATTCCTGAAAGCACCTTAGCAAAAGCGGTGGTAGGCGTCTCAACTCCAACTACTCCCTCAAATGTTGCACCTGAACCACAACAAGGTGCACCTTTATCAAAGCCATCGCTTCCATGCAAGGAAAATCCTCAGGTTGATATTGTGCCGCGTAAGAACAACCTAGTCTCGACAACTCAGCCTTCTTCGGCAGCACGAACTAGCTTCGGACTCGACAGTGAGCCACCCATAGTCACGAAGACATCGCATGCGACCAAGTCTGCACCATTTAAGAATCGCACATGGCACGAAGATGTTAAAGATATGCTGAAAGAACGACGCCTTTCCATATTCAGACGCCGCTGATTCCATCACTCTCTTACCACATCACGACCTTGAAGATTTCCTCTGTCAGCTCGAAAGCTGCGCCAATGAGATTGGGAAATCTCGTTCCCTTCTTCATGCATCATGATCTGTTGTTTTTTTTTAATCTTGTCGTTTAGTCTTTGTGTTATATACCCCTTGGCTTTTATTTTATGTTGGTTGGATAAATGGTACGGGCTAGTTGAATCGTAACAATTACAATCCATCACAAAAGGTTTACTACCTCAAATAACCAAGTCTATTCTCCTATACCTAGAGCCCCAATTCACCTAGCAAAGGCCCCAGGGAACCTAACTACTCGATGCAGAGCGACACTAGGTAGGGGCTTAGATAAATTGAAATATGATTGCGTGCGAATACAATGAGGGAGTAGAGGAAACGTCTGTCTCTTGGTTAGTTAGTTATAGGCAAAGGCTAGTGCGCTGATGAGTGTTCTGCCTTTCATAGGGCAAAATTGAGAGCCTGCTTATCTAGACTTTAAGGCGTCTGGTATATAAATCACCCAGCTTGAAGTAGTTTTCAATCTGTTGGGGTGTAGAAGGCATTAATGGGGACAAGTGAGGCCTTCGGAGTATGCTCGGGCCAAGAATCACAGGGCCAGCCACCGTACACTTCAGGAGAGAGATCACTAGAACAACAAAAAACATGCTAAATCATCACAATAATTATCTGATTCATCATAAGTGCATTCAATCCGGCAACCTTGCTCTTCTTATGCCCTACTTTTTCTTATCATAATGGATAAACCACAATCCTCTTCTAGCAATAATCGCGATGTATCTATTGTACAAGGCGCAGGCTCTCAGCGAGTCTGTGTATTCCGTATGGATTTAAGCCAACATAAGCCGCGTCTGCCCAGTCCTCCCAGTTTCGATAAATCTGGAAACCTTGACTTGGATAAGAGTTTTCGTACAAAGGCTGAGGTCGAACAGGCCGCGAGGATGGGCTGTATTCGATGTGAGCTTATTTCAAGAGCCTTGAAAATCTACGCTGGATCACTAGACACAGACCTTTTTCTGTACGATAATATTAAAATGCCAGAGAACGGTAACGCCATGGGTGTGCAGGTTGTGTCAAGACCAATTACTGGGAGCAGCAAGGTGCTTAATCTTGTTTTCCATGTAACATCCTCAAGTCAGACGTGCCAGTCTCCGCCAGTCCTTTTGTACTCTCTCCTAACATCTCTATAGGAACTATCAGCCCTGAAGTCTGCCAGCCAGACGTTCCAGTTTTTGAAAAGTCATGGCTCACTACTCAGCTCTGGCAGCCAACCAGCAAAGCATGGTTCTTGGCTCTCAGGGAACCATTGCCTATTAGAAGCCCGGCGTACTTGCAGCCAAATACCGAAGAAGGAGACTTTGTAAAACCTGTATTCGAATGCAGCGACTCGCCCGCAGTCTTCGAGTGTATCCAGGCCTGGCTTGACAAATGCAATTCGGAACATGAATCCTGCCGCTCCATATACAAGCAACATGTTCCACTTCCAACCCGGCTTCTGAAGGTTGAACATGATGACATTCGTCTTATTGAGACCACTGAAGGACAACATGGTGAATACGTCTGCCTATCGCATTGCTGGGGCGGCTACCAGCCTATACAAACCCTGCTTAAAAATATTGAACAGCATAAGAAAGCTATACAGTGGAGCTGTCTTCCAAAAACCTTCCAAGATGCAATCACGATAGTACGGCGGACTGCACTCTCCTATCTTTGGATTGACAGCCTCTGCATCATTCAAGACAGTCTTACTGACTGGCCAACTGAAGCCGCTCGAATGGCCGATATATACAGTCGAGCACGCTTTACAATTGCCGCATTATCAGCAAAGAACAGCAAGGAAGGATGCTTCCCAATAGACGACGGCAAACACAATTCGCATCCTCTAGCCAAAGTAAAGTTTGAGGGTAAATCGGCGTCTGTATTCGTTCGGCAAGACCATGGTCACCCTGCAGGCCATTTCATGTCACAAAACACAGTTGTAGGCCGTGGTCCAGCCCAACCATTACTAGATCGAGCCTGGGTCTTTCAGGAGAGAAACCTCTCGCCACGCATAGTATACTTTGGCAAAACAGAGATATTATGGGAATGCAATACCGCCGGGTATTGTGGCTGCAGACCCAATATCAGGCGGGACCCGGACAGACCAGCCCGGATTCAGACGAAGCCCTGGCAAAAGTGGCAGCTAATGGTGAACCTGTACCATGAACTCAGTCTAACATTTGCCAGTGATATCTTTCCTGCGCTTTCTGGTCTGGCTAATGCTTTTTGTAGTGAAAATCAGGATCTGGGGCGATATCTCGCGGGTCATTGGGAGGTGCATCTGCCGCGTTGCTTGGCTTGGACTACGCGCAAAAGCAGGGCGACGGGGACTGATTGGCGTGCGCCTTCCTGGTCGTGGGCATCTGTCTCGCAAGCGATGTATGATCTTAGAGTGTTGGAGCCAGCCTGTTCCGTTTCCGCAATTGGGTGTCGACATGCAGGTATTGATCCCTATGGAGCACTCGATGCTCATAATAGCTCATTAAATTGGATCGATCTCTCTGGTCGGGTTTTTCCGGGGACTTTGACATGTATTGCTGGACCGGATGGACATTTACAATTTGATATGAAAACAACCTATGGTCATGGGTACTTTGTGGGCGACCTGGATTTTCAAACAGCAAGTAGCCCTGACGCACTTCGAGCTGGAGAATGCCTTCAACTGCTCTGTTTACATCTTGGCGTTAGCGAAGATGAGGAAATGGGAAAGGCAGATGTTTTTCTTACGCTCCGCCGGTTTCGAGACAGTGGTGATTTTGAGAGAGTAGGGCTTGTTCGATTCTACCAACGCCGTGGGAAAATCTTCCCGGGTGGTCAGCTGTATAGTCAGGAGAAAGCTACTGTACGGGTTCGGTGAACGACTTGGAATTAAAGGATGAATACTTGGTTGTTATTGTTTAAGATCCTTTGAATATTCTAGCTCTGCTGCACGTAATCTTTCTCGCCATCTCTTTTACACCTTCGCTGGTTTTGGCTTCCCATCCTTCATCCAGTGTATTTTACTGATTTTCCAAAGAAAAAAGTTGTTGACTTTTTAAAGCTGCTTCTTGGCCTTTGATATCTCTAGTTCAACATCAATTTGATCTGGAATAATGAGGTAAACAGTTGCTCATGTGCTGTGTTACAAGAGGCTGAGAGTGATAGAAGATATGCTTTAAGGGGAGTTATCAATTGTTTTCTACGTACTTATCTCAGGTGGAATACAAGACGTTGCGTGAAGACAGGCCTTGAGCATTATAGCGATTTTATACGGGCTAGTCAGTTAGACCATGCAAGACTTAGTTAAGCACAGGCCTACCTTAGTGTTTCGAGAGTTTACTCAGAGAGAAGTCACGAATTTTACAAAAAAAATAAAACCCTTTATAGAAGTTCCTGTTGCGAAGCAAAAGGTCAACCTTAAGCTTCTCGACGCGTTACTAGTATATATACAGAGCAGGAACTCTGCGCAACAGTTCCTTTGGAATCCTTTTAACACTAAATATATACATCAAAGAAAAGAAAAAGCCAAACGCAAAACTCAGGGATTGGTCACGCCACGGTCAGCTTCAACCATGTCCTGTCGGCGGGCATCGCTCTCTTCTCTCTCGCGGGCAACTTCGTTGGCGTATTTGCTGCGCGCTCTGATCTCAGGGCCCTTCCTGTAGATGACGTACACCGGGATACAAACGATTGTAGACAACGCAAACAACACCCAGGTTGCGTTGGTTACGCCCAGTTTGTGGTACATGGGCCCGGTGTAGAAGGAGCAGAGACCTGCGAGCACGTCGCGAGAAAAGCCGTTGCCACCAGTCGCAGAGGCCGAGTATTTGCCTCCATAGGCTGCGACCATGTAGTC
>SSBG01000012.1:199620-213741 GCA_028220655.1 Shiraia bambusicola | reverse complement strand
ATTATAGCGATTTTATACGGGCTAGTCAGTTAGACCATGCAAGACTTAGTTAAGCACAGGCCTACCTTAGTGTTTCGAGAGTTTACTCAGAGAGAAGTCACGAATTTTACAAAAAAAATAAAACCCTTTATAGAAGTTCCTGTTGCGAAGCAAAAGGTCAACCTTAAGCTTCTCGACGCGTTACTAGTATATATACAGAGCAGGAACTCTGCGCAACAGTTCCTTTGGAATCCTTTTAACACTAAATATATACATCAAAGAAAAGAAAAAGCCAAACGCAAAACTCAGGGATTGGTCACGCCACGGTCAGCTTCAACCATGTCCTGTCGGCGGGCATCGCTCTCTTCTCTCTCGCGGGCAACTTCGTTGGCGTATTTGCTGCGCGCTCTGATCTCAGGGCCCTTCCTGTAGATGACGTACACCGGGATACAAACGATTGTAGACAACGCAAACAACACCCAGGTTGCGTTGGTTACGCCCAGTTTGTGGTACATGGGCCCGGTGTAGAAGGAGCAGAGACCTGCGAGCACGTCGCGAGAAAAGCCGTTGCCACCAGTCGCAGAGGCCGAGTATTTGCCTCCATAGGCTGCGACCATGTAGTCGACAGTGGCGTAGTAGATGGCCATGTTGGCCCAGCCGATGAACACCGCGAAGATGAGCGGAGCGATCCAAGGGAGAGGAGGACCCTTGACCAAGAAGGCAGAACCGAAGAGACCCAGGGGAAGACCGAGAACAAGGAACTGGAGGAACCACAGGCGGCTTTCAGGAGGGAGAATCTTGCCCGCCTTGCGCTGCTGGTTGTGGCGCCTGATGACGGGGAGATAGGAGCCCCATGCAAGCCAGTATCCGATGAGCAGAGCAAAGAGAGCGAGCCCAAGCTGAGATGGCGTGAAGTTCCAGCCATCCTTGAAAACGTATCCGAAAGACTCGAGAAAGCTGAAGATGAGCGCATCACTGAAGCCCGAAAGAAGCGACAAGAAGCCTACAATAGGCTCACAAATCAACATCTTATACGGTCGGCCCATGATGACGAGCACCTCAAACTTGTCAATCTTCTGTCCCTCGGTAGGTCCCTGGACATTGCGCTGTGGGTTCTCCTTGCGCATCTTCTTGGCAGCCCTGTTCAGCATAATCGTAGACCGAGTCTCCGGCACGAAAGCGAAGTGAATGGCCTGCACGACAACGCCGAGGATAAGCTGAATCCAGAAGTTCCAGCGCCAGGAGAGATGCTGCTCAATCGGTCCTCCGCAGATACCACCAATCACTGACCCAAGGCATGACCAGAGACTGGCCCATAGGACCGCAAATTGCTGGCCTTCAGGCTCGAACATATCCGCGACCACTACACACTGTTAGCTTTCCCCCTCCTACAAAATTATAATGCCCCGAGAAAGGAGACAGAGGTGCAAGGACTTACTCCCCAATGTAACCGACCCGCCAGCACTGCATAAGCCACCCAACAATCTGGCAGCCAACACCATCCCCCACGTCGACGACGCACCAGCCAGAATCTGCCAAACATTCACAAACCCCAGCGACAATTGCATCACCCAGAACCGTCCGAACTCCTCGGACCACGGCGCCCAGAGCTCGCAGCCGACCCCATACAGGATCAGAAACCACGCCATCCCCGCTCGCGCGTTGGTGAAGTGGTTCGTGCCCAGGGAGTAGCTGTCGTTCAGCCCTGGGATTGCGTTGGAGTACACCGCCGCGTTGTAGTCTAGTGCGGGTTAGAATATATACAAAGGCGAAGAGAGAATGAAGGACTTACTCATGCTCGTTTGGCATAACCCTACAACAGTAAGGATGGCCCACTTCTTCCTATTTGAGAAGTGGTACGCCGTTTTCTCATGGGAATTTACTTCATTTAAAATGAAGATCGAGCCCTGAGTCCCGACCGGTGCTGCCTCTGTGTGGGTGGGAGGCGCCGAGGAGGAGGAGTGACGCTCGAGCTCCCCCTTGGTTTGGGAGGGGATGCTCGTTGCGGAGGGTTGTCTTGATGAAGACATGTTTGAAGACTTGTTTGAAGACATGTCTGAAGGTGTTTGTGTGGTAGAGTGTTTTGGGCTTTGGGACTTTGACTGTTGAAGCTCTACTCTGAGATGAAGATGATGGAGAGAAAGAAAACGCGAGGGAGACATGCCTTTTATATGCGTTTCTTGTTTAGCCATGGTTTGGGTCCAAAGAGGGGTGCCCGTGGTGAACCATGGTTCTGTATAACCTCACGTCATTGTAACCTACAATTTACTATATCAAGGTAAGTGCTCTACAGTAATCATGGGTCGCGGGGTCTCTAAATTAGTTTAAAAGAAGCACATGATACATTTTGTAGGAAGCGGCATTCATGAAAGGAGTAGTGACGTTGTGTTTGTAGGTAGTAGCCATCATCAATTCAATCCACATTTCAACAAAACTCATGCCGTATTTACTCGCGAGAGTGAGTTGTGCTATCCTAGCAGTCGTAGGACCACCACCGATTGGCTGCGTTGGAAATGATTTGGTGTGCGTAATAACTCCTGCTCTGTAGTAGTTAATTGTATAATAATAGTTATAGTGTGTGGGCTTTATTGTGATTTGCTAGCTTACTCGGTGTTACTGCGACTGCTAACTAGTTAGGCTAGCATAACTAATAATCACTTCAATAACTATGTATTAGTTAGTTACTTCGTAATTCACAGATGTAATTAGGTAAGCTAGAACGACTTCCCCACCACCCCGCAAATGGAGTTCCGGGGTAATATTACTAAGGAAACTAGTCTTTGAATTTACCATAAAGCCTTGGGTCTGGGCCTAGCTAGCTAATTACTCGCGAGATGCACACAAACATTCAGTGCTTCATCCGGCTAGAGATGATCTCTCTCGACAAGAAGCTCAAGCAAATAGTACCAATCCGTCAAATAGACCAATCGAGTCCCATCAATCTGAGCCACTCTTGAGATGTTGGGCAATCTGGATCAGTCGTCGGACCGCTTGTTCTCCACCATCCACCACATCTTATGTTCTGCTTTGACCCGATCCATGTACCTCTTGAATTCTTGATCCTCCATCCTGGTAAGCTCGGACTTGGTCGCGCGATGGCCGGTATCAAGCTCAGCCTCCATGAATTTGATGACGGCGATATCAACTGCTCGAGCGTATTTTGCCTCCCATGTCTGCGCCGCTACATTGAACTGCTGAATCAATTAGCACAGAAAAGAGATGCGTTCCGGGTATGACTTACTGGCTGGGCATGGGGCGCCTGTGGTACCAATGTCCCGATATCGGTGCTTGAAAGCCGACGAGACGTCTCGCAGGCTGCCTCGAACCGTCCATCGAGTTCATGGGCTTGCTGCAAGTGAGATTGAGAACTTGTGTTAGGTACGCTCTTCTTACCAGAAATCATGCCAGGCCTCCGCAAATGAGGAGGGATAGATCCCGACTTGCCGTTGCTCTCAGACTTTGGACCTCCTGAGAGCATTTTCTCCAGGGGACCGGCCCACGACGGAAGGCTATCCTTGTTGGACACGTTCAAATTAGCAGCGTCAGTAACCGGTAGAGCCTTCATATCCGCCTTGATGTGGGCGTATAGAGCAGGAAGAAGAGTTGGATTACCGGGTAACATCTTCGCAGCCTCCACACCTGTAGTAGTAGCGCGGACAGGAACAGCAGTCGGGCCAGCGGCTGTAGCTGGCTTTCTATTAGTGGAAGAAACTTGCGCAGCGAGGGTACTGTGCTTACCTTTGTCTTTCAGTGATACATTTGCGGCACCGCTGAACGTGGCCTTGGGAGCAGACGATGAAGGTGATTGTTGAGCAGGCCAGCCCTTGACTGCCGGACGAGCCGTAGCATGGGTTCGGAATTCTGATGCCGGGTTAGGCTGGTTGTTGCCGTTGAAGCCAGATGCTGGTTTGGGCTGGTTGTTGCCGTTGAAGCCAGGTGCTGGTTTGGGCTGGTTGTTGCCGTTGAAGCCAGGTGCTGGTTTGGGCTGGTTGTTGCCGTTGAAGCCAGGTGCTGGTTTGGGCTGGTTGTTGCCGTTGAAGCCAAGTGCTGGTTTGGGCTGGTTGTTGCCGTTGAAGCCGAGCGCTGTCTTGGGCTGGTTGTTGCCGTTGAAGCCAAGCGCTGTCTTTGGCTGGTTGTTGCTGCTGGAGTCAAGTGCTGGTTTGCGCTGGCTGTTAGCTCTGGACTCAAACACTTCCAATTCACGCATGAAGGCCGCTTCTTTTTCGATGGCAACCTTTGGCTTGTTAAATCGTCGATCAATCAATTTTCCAGGCCTTGGTACTGTATCTGGGTCGGGCTTCCAATCCTCGAGCTCGGGTGGACAGTCAGGAAAGCAATCCCCTCTGGGAGTTGCTTCGGCTATGAATGGTCAGTGAGTGTCACATTCAGTACTTATAGGTCGTAGACTTACTTGGCATCATGTCTCTCCTGGGCGCCACCGCAATGAGGTTTCGCAGTGTTAATGAGTGGAGTGGTGGTGGTGATGAGGGGTTGGAGCTGGAGCTGAAATATATATAGTAGGCAGACGTGCCGTCCAAGCAGGCACGTGCTGAGTCAAGGTGAAGTTGCCAAGACACCTGTTTGCCCATGTTTGACGCTAATTACGTTTGTATGGGGGTTTATCGACGGTATTAGTTATCATTGTGGCAGGTTTCAGGAGAGGAAGCCGCGATCGGAGGCCAAGGTAAAGTTGAAGCTTGAGAATCAGGTAATAGTAACCTCACCAAGCTCCTTTACCTCACACTGCATTATGACTACCTACCTACTAGGTATGCATTGAGGCTTCGTCAAAGACTTCGTCAATGGTGCACTATACTAATACGCCACCTTTGAAATCCTCCTCATCCATTACTACATCGAGAATCACTCGAATGCCCTCTAGATTCAGTGTTGTCTTCTCTTCTACAGCAATAGACACTGCACAAGCTACTGCGTTCTTGATCTGGCGTCCGTTGAGGTTTAGTTGAGCAAGCTGTCTAACATCCTCGTCCTTGATTTCTGATTTGGAAAGACTAGATGGCAAGCTGGCCACACAGTTCTTCCCGATCGCAGCGCGGGACTCAGCCAACAAATCAGGGTAGTGCAGCTTGAAATGAATGCGGCTCTCAAAGGCAGCGTCAATGGCGCGCTTCCGATTTGTCGTCGAGATGAGCACGCCTTGGAAGTACTCGAGTCGCCGCAGAAAAACGCTGATTAGGGCGTTGCGTTCGGGATCAACACCGTCGCGATCTTGCAGAAACACATCTGCTTCGTCGATAAGAAGCACACATCCCCATTGCCTTGTGATTTCGAGAACCATATCGAGCTTCCTTTCAACCCCATCTACCCGCGTCCCGAGTTCCCCTGCTGATAGCGCGTATAATGGACGCTTTGTGACTTCGGCAATGACTTCAGCTGTCAGTGTCTTGCCAACTCCCGGGTTTCCACTCAGCAAACCCACGAGACCTCTGCCCTTTCCGCTCACAATATCATCAAAGGTCTCAGAGTCATTCTTGTGTGACTTGACTAGCGAGTGGATTAGGTTCCGTTTCCGCGTGTCCATCACAAGCTTTGAGAAAGCGTCTGGATTCCAGACAACTGGCTTCAGATGACTGATTGCGAAAAGACACCACATCTTTTGTCGAACGCCAAAACCACCTACTTAATGATTACAATAGAGCAGGTCGTCGTCAGATAGGGTGGTTCCCTCTACTAGAGTCGCAATGACTGGCTTGAGCAGATCTGTATTCCAATTTTGTTGAAAGAGGATCGGATGATCGAGCATGATGCGACCAGAAACGTGTATTATGACCTTCTTGTACTTGTTGCCCACGAAGACATCTCTATTCTCGGTAATGGCAGCACCAGCATACTCCTGATACGTGCCGTTGGGGGCTGCGAGTAGCTCCAAGTAGCGCTTTCCACGCCTTACCAGCTCTGTACAGACAGCGTCTTTTTCCGGAAGATGCTCAAGCGGAACGAAGGACAGGTTGTACACTTTCTTTGCGCCCTCGAAGCGACTGATCTTGTACTTTGTCTCTGCCCATCCGAAAACCTCTCCGTCGTGAGATATATGCCGCACAGTAAGTTCAAACAACTTGCTGCTGCCCATTTCCTGGGCATACTCGCCCTTTTGGAGCTTTAGAACCTGGGGTTCTCTGAGGAGATTGTTCTTGGTGTATACAGCAATATTCGGATGGAACAGCGCCCATAGAAGGTCGAATGTGATTTCATGGTGCTCTGCTAGTGATTTCAGGGTGGCTACAGTCGAAGTGTAGTCTTCTTCAATGTATTGGAGAGCCACGCCGAGGTCGTCGATGACAGCTTTATTTGGTGTTGGCTTTGCTTCTTCTGCTTTGATACGTTCAGCTAATCCCTTTTGTGCATGGAATAGAAGCTCTGGGGTGATTTTGGGGGAAGATTCGTTCAGATTGAGGCCCTCGATGCCCTTGTAGATATCAGAGAGAGCATCCCTGAGCAGCTCAGACTCGATGTCAATCTCGATGCCGGTGGGAAATCCCTTGTCGCATATCAACCGTCGCACCTTCAGGACCACATGCGAGATCTGGCCTGGCTTGACATCGGGAGTCGAGTTTGATTTGGGGGTTGGAACAAAGTATGCTTGTCGTTTCTTTTTGCTGTAGAGTTGATCGAGTCGTTGGATGCGCTCTTTGCTTTCTGTATCAGCTGTATTCTCGTTCTTTCCTTCTCCGCCTTTGTCTTCTGTTGGCGCCAGTGCCCTCTTGTCTTAGTGGGACGAAGTTATGAAAAGATATAACTGATGCTCTATGAGTCAACGGCCTTAAATACATTTCCTAGATGCATACCTCAGACTTCGCCCTTCAGGCACCTGCGCCATCCTTGTAGTGAGCTGCAGTAAGAACGCACCTCGGGCATCATTTCATGCCACTCGAGACCATAGGCGTCCATCAACATCCAGGCAACGAGCAGCCTTGGTGGGGGGGTTCCGCGCAGTGCGCCATTTCTGTAAAGGTGTCATCACACTAGTTAATAACTGATTCACGACATCCTTATTACATAACAACATGCGGCAAGCTCTACTCCGTACATATGTCGCAAAGAGCTTTCTGATTGTCAGATCAGTGCTCTTAGCAGCTCCTGTGATCGTCCATCACTAGGAACTACCTCGGCGCTGCTCGTATATATTTGATGAGTTGTCGACAGCGAGCACCGCGTCTATGGGCGCAGTGCTCACTACTCCGTTTCCTGTGTGTATACGGAGTATATATAGTTAGATAGAGCTCCTAGAGTAGCACTATAGTGATTATTTTCCTACTTACTTCCAAGCCCCTATTCTTGCCATAATACATATTAACTAGCTGGCGGCACATATAGCTCTCTAAGGAATATACCTGCTAGTTTTCCACAAGGTTGCTCTAGGACTATAGTTAGGCTGCAAGACTCGAGCAACATTTTAGTTGACGTTATGATTTCATTCGTATATGAGATGATGACTGCTTTCTTATGCATGACTAGTGTTACAAACGCCCATTTTGCATCTTATCTGCCTGTCCTGCTGATCCCATCCACTCCATATATTGCTCTATGCTCTTCTGCATTTCCTTTGTTGCCTTCTCAATCAGACCAGTGATTGGCGTTTTACCGGCCTCCTGCTTCATCACCTGGATAAAATTGTTGTTGAATGCGTCGTTAATGTTGACCTTTGCAATGCCACAGTCGATGCATTCTTTGATCAGCTTTTCTTTGAACCACTCTCCTCCAGCGCCATGTAACACCAAGTTGACTCGGTCTCCGACCTGCCTGTGAACTCGTCTCAGTCGATCGTAGTCTAGCTGTGGGCCCTGCGGACCGTAGTTGCCATGGACGTTGCCGAATGCTGGTGCTAGCCAATTGATGCCCGTCGCTACAAATTCTTCCGCCTGTTCTGGTGTTGTGAGGATAGCTTCCAGTCCTGCAATGTCAGCGACACCGTCCTCCCCACCATCTATCCGTCCTGGCTCTGCCTCTGTCACAATTCCTCGCTCATTGCAGTATTTGACCAACTCCCTCGTTTTCTCCAAATTTTCGTCATAATGGCTCATGTCAACCATGATGCCATCCAAGCCGTGCTTATAGTCGGCCGCCTTTTTCACAATCTCTGGCGTTTGGGCGTGATCCATGTGTAACGCTACGGGAACGGATGCGTTATCTGCAGCCTCTCTTGCGGCATGAACGAGGATACCGTCGGCAAATTGAATAGCCCAGGGAAACAACTGGATGATCAATGGCGCGCGTTTGGCTTCAGCAGCCCGTACAGACGCCAGAACGCCTTCGACATTGTAGCAACAGGTTGCGCATACAGCGTACTTGTTGGCTGCGGCGTGTTTGACTAACTTGACGGCTTTGTTCTGGCACAAATCGGGGGCCATGTTGGAGATTCAGAAACAGCAGCTTAGAATTCGAGGAAATGGAGGAACAGAAAACCGCGCAAGAGAGCGGGCATGACAGATAGCGATACCACGACACTACCACTTCGACGACCCCTTCTAGTTCCGGGCCGCATTCCGAGTTTCCAATTATCTTTGCTGTCTTTTCATGTTCATTTGGCGGGGCGTCGGTGTCTGGTTCTGGTCAAACGGCGAAATGACCGACAATTAATTAGCTAGCCACCGGTTATCTAAATTCTTTGTCTGTCATTGGCGTCTGTGAGGGAGCTCCTGTGATCGGCATTTGTGGAAATTCTCCGGCTATTGAGTCCGGTGGATGACTACATGAACCGCGCGTGATCATAGACCGTAATTATATCAAATGCCTGATGGCTTCAAAATCCAGCAGTGCAGCGTTTGAAGTCAGCGCTCGTGTTCTCCAAGCTGCGAGGATCATCTCCACGCTTGTTGGACAGAGTGGTCGCAAGTACAACCTCCAAAAAGTGCTCCAACGGCACCCCAAGAAGCCTAAACTTAGCGTCTGCCTTGCGCTGTGAGTTCCGAAACTCCCGCGTATCTATCAAACTGTGCGAATATGACCGCTTTTTCCATGCTTTAAATAGAAGAATTAAATTAACTAAGCAAGTCCCCAATTTATTTTTTTCAACATTATGCTTGCTCTTCCAAGTGCCTTGGTCGTCCCCGTTTTATAATGGATCTGTATGCGTAATCATAGTGTCAAGAGTTGATTGTCAATGTTGTGATGTGTAGTTGGACGACGATGTTACGATAGGGATTGTGCTAAGTAAGCAGGGTACAGACGGAACACGTTAACTGACGCGTTGGGGGATTTAGCGCGACTCGAACGCGTCGTTCCTTCCCCAGAACTTGGTGATGGGAATTGTTGCTCAGATACTCCGTACTCCGCAGTCTCCTGAGTTTTCTCTTCGCTATTATTGCTGTTCATTGTTCGTTTCATTTTATACAGTTGATCTCTTCTTAAAATTGCAGTAATGGCGCGTGGCGTCGAAGGCAACGAAATGTCTACCCCTCGTGCTTCACAAAAGAAGCAGCCACCATCGAGCTCCAAAAACCAAAAGTCCATTTTGGGCTTCTTCCAGAAAAAATCGGTCAATTCACCCAGTCCTGGACCAGCAGCTTCTACGCCGACCAAGAACACACCAGTGTCCACACTCTCCAAGTCGGCATTTACAAAACCGCCGGCGTCCATCACCCCCGTTCCCAGCAGCGACGCACCGATACCATCGAGTCCCATACGACAAGACTCAGACAACGCACCAGGAAGAAACAAAGAGAATGGTCTGTCTCCTATTCACTGCACTCTCAACATGGGAACTAACTGTGTCTCACCAGAAGTTACAGGCATTGCCTTGAGTAGCCCGCCACGCAAGGTAAGATCGTGCTTCAGCCCAATCTAGCGGCCGTGTAATTCCTAACCATGATATATAGGGCCGAAAAGGCATCAATTATGCCGAGTCCGACGATGACGACGATGAAGTGCTGGGGCCAATTGCAAATAACTCGAGGTCCAGATCTACAAAACGCCGCAAGGTCGCCGTCGAAGAGGATTCAGACGATGAGTTTGGACTGGATACTGCCATGCAAGAGGCTATGCTAGATGATGGTACATACATGGTGGAATCGAATCAACCGCAGATATATGTACTGACAACAATATAGACATTGACGATTTCATCGCTCCAGACGACTCGGACGAGGAAGTGACGACGAAGAAGCGCAAGCGGCCATCATCAACTAAACCTAGAGGCAAGGCTGAGCTAGCGTCTTCCCCGCCTCTGATACACTTCAGAGAAGAAACAAATGAGGACATCATCATGGCCGGGACATCAACTGCACAAAAGTGGAGTTATGATCCAGAGAAGCCTATCATATACCAGCAGCGCCCTGCGTCCCAGCTAGCAAAGAAGGACGCAAATAAGAAGAAGGAGAAGCCATCTGCTTCGGAGCCTGAAAAGAGATATCCATGGTTAGCGAATATGCAAGACGCCGACCGTAATCCTGTCGGCCACCCAGACTACGATCCTCGCACGCTCTACATTCCACCAGGTGCTTGGAATAACTTCTCTCCGTTCGAGAAGCAGTACTGGGAGATCAAGAGCAAGTTTTGGGATACGATTGTCTTCTTCAAAAAGGGAAAATTTTATGAGCTCTACGAGAAGGACGCATCTGTCGGCCATCAGCTGTTCGATCTTAAGCTAACAGATCGTGTCAATATGAGAATGGTTGGTGTGCCAGAAGCGTCTCTGGATATGTGGGCAACACAATTCGTTGCCAAGGGACACAAAGTCGCCAGGGTTGATCAAATGGAGTCTGCTCTTGGTAAAGAGATGCGTGAGCGAGACGATAAGAAGTCTTCGCAAAAGAAGGCGGACAAGATTATTCGTAGAGAGCTGGCTGCTGTCCTGACGTCAGGCACTCTTGTTGATACAGGCATGCTACAAGATGACATGTCTACGTATTGCATGGCTATCAAGGAGATCGACCGCGACAACTTACCCGCCTTTGGCGTGGCTTTTGTTGACTCAGCAACTGCGCAATTCCAGCTGTGCGAATTCACGGACGACATCGATATTACCAAGTTTGAAACCCTCATCGCCCAGATGAGGCCGGGGGAGCTTTTACTAGAAAAGTCATCTCTCTCCGCCAAGGCCTTGCGCATTTTGAAGAACAACACAGGACCAAATACAATCTGGAACTGGTTGAAACCGAACAAAGAGTTCTGGCCCGCTGACATTACCATTCGAGAAATTGAAGCCAATAACTACTTCGAATCTCCAACTGAGGATAATATTGAAGCTTGGCCACCTGTGCTTCGTGAAGCCCGGGAACAAGAGCTGGCCATGTCGGCTTTTGGAGCCCTCCTGCAGTATCTCCGTACCTTGAAGATTGAGCGCGATCTAGTGACCTGTGGTAACTTCCAATGGTATGACCCTATCCGGAAAGCCACGAGCCTTGTCCTGGATGGGCAAAGCTTGATCAATTTGGAGATTTTTGCCAACAGCTTCGATGGCTCGGCAGAAGGCACATTGTTTGCAATGCTGAATCGATGCATCACTCCTTTTGGCAAGCGCCTACTAAGACAGTGGGTGTGTCACCCACTTGCAGACGCACAGAAGATCAACGCGCGCCTGGATGCGGTCGATGCTCTCAACGCAGACTCGAGTATCATGGACAATTTTAGTGCATCCCTCAGCAAGCTCCCTGACCTTGAGCGTCTTATTTCCCGTGTCCATGCCAACCGCTGCAAGGCTCAAGATTTTCTCAAGGTCCTCGAAGGCTTTGAGCAAATTGAATACACCATCAGTCTGCTCAAGCAATTTGGCGATGGTGAAGGGGTAATTGGACAACTCATCGCCTCTATGCCTGACCTTGCTACTGCCTTGGCACCATGGAAGACAGCTTTTGACCGTGAGCTTGCCAAGAAAGAGGGCATTCTTGTACCTGAGCCTGGTGTAGAAGAAGACTTTGACAACAGCCAACAAGAAATCGATGACTGTAAAGCAAACTTGGAACAACTTCTGAAGAAGGTGCGTAAGGATCTTGGCAACACAACGATCACTTTTCGCGATATCGGCAAAGAGATCTACCAGCTCGAAATTCCCAAAAAGGTCAAAGTACCAAATAGTTGGGATCAAATGTCAGCTACAGCCAAAGTCACTCGGTACTACACACCTGAGTTGCGAAAGCTTGTTCGAGCCTTGCAAGAAGCCGAAGAGACTCACGGTCAGATTGTTCGTGAAGTAGCTACGCGCTTCTGCGTTCGTTTCGATGAACACTACAAAATCTGGCTTGCTGCTGTCAAGATCGTCGCACAGCTAGACTGCTTAATTAGTCTGGCAAAGGCTTCGGCATCCCTGGGAGAGCCTAGTTGTCGCCCAACATTCGTTGAAGGTAAACGCACCGTCGTTGAATTTGAAGAGCTTCGCCATCCCTGCATGCTCAGCACTGTGGATGATTTCATCCCCAACGATATCCGTCTGGGTGGCGACAACTCGAACATTAGTCTTCTCACCGGCGCTAACGCGGCTGGTAAATCTACCATCCTTCGTATGACCTGCATAGCAGTCATCCTTGCGCAAGTCGGATGCTATCTCCCTTGCACTTCTGCAACGCTGACGCCTGTTGATCGCATCATGTCTCGTCTTGGTGCAAATGACAACATCTTTGCCGCACAGTCCACCTTCTTCGTCGAACTGTCCGAAACACAAAAGATTCTTTCCGAAGCAACCCCTCGCTCTTTGGTAATTCTGGATGAACTTGGTCGCGGTACTTCGTCATATGACGGTGTGGCAGTCGCCCAGGCTGTACTACACGACATTGCAACACGTGTTGGCTGCGTGGGCTTCTTCGCGACGCATTACCGATCTCTAGCCAAAGAATTCGAGAATCATCCCGAAGTAAAGAGTAAGCGTATGCGGATCCATGTTGACGATGAAAGTAAATCGATCACCTTCCTTTACAAGCTGGAAGATGGCGTTGCAGAAGGAAGCTTTGGTATGCACTGCGCAGCAATGTGCGGTATCCCGAAGAAAATTATTGAAAATGCTGAGAAGGCAGCGAGAGATTGGGAACATACGTCGAGATTGGGCGAAAGGATGGAAGCCAAGAAGGAAGAAGGAGGTGTGTATGTGCCATTGGGTGTCCAAAGTGATGTGGCCTGGGCCCTGCGAGAGGGACTAGAGGGCTTGGGCGACATGGCCTTCGATGTACTGACGGAAGCCATTGCAGCCTTGTAACTGGGCTCATGGGGGGGAGGGGGGGTTTGTTCATGAAAGTAAGCGGTTGCAATATCCATAATTTCAAAAGCACAAAGCGAATCTAGGGGAAATTCGGGAGTGGGCTGTAGGGACCTCAAGGGTACACTATTAACAAGGAATAACTGATCTTCGGGAATTGGCGTACACGATTGTATTCTTATAATACACCTCTGCTACTTGGCAAATTCAGACTATTCAATCACATCAAGATAGTTTTAGTGCAAGTATTTTTATTATTCTCATTCTCAAGTATACCCCACATGCTAACTACCTAGATAAGCATCGAGCAAGTCCTATGAGCAAATCTATAGAGCATATCCTCATCTCGAAGCAAGAATGTACTGCTTGCATTTCACAGAAGCACACTCACCCCTTTTTGAGCTCAAAGCTTAATCCACTCACCAGCCACAAGACGATACCCACTCAACGCCACCTTCGACCCCTTCACGTAGACACATGTTCCTTACCAGCGCGCCCACCTGGATCTACCAAGACGTCAACTAAGCACGACATCTAAGCCGCCTCACCACCACCAAAAACAACCCCATCCTTACCCCGACCCATAAAGTCATCGAAGCCCTCCAGCTTCTCAATCTCCTTCTTCACACGATACTTCATCAAGTCAAAATCCTCGTCCTCATCATCACCCTCAGTCTCCTGCGCAGCACGCTTGTTAGCCGCGACCTTAGTCTTCTTAGTCGGGGACTCGTCGTCTGTGGCTTTGCTAGCACCGCGCTTGGAAGAGGACTTTGGCTTGCCATTTGCAGCGTTTCTGTTTTTGGGGGTTGCTGGGCCTTCGGCGGCGAGGTCTTTGCCTAGGGCGTTGAGTTTGCGTTTGATGTTGCCGAACATGACGGGCGCGGATTTGAGCGAGTAGCCTGTAAGTTTGGCGAGCTTGACGGTGTCGATCTGGAGTGGATTGTACGTTAGTTTTTTTGTGGGGGTGGGAGGAGAGATTGTAAGAGGGGGGAAGAGGG
>SSBG01000012.1:184255-197846 GCA_028220655.1 Shiraia bambusicola | reverse complement strand
GGGGGGGGAGACTACGGACCTTGGGCTGAGTTTCCATGCATTGCCAGGCGAGGGCGAGGACCTCCATCTCTCGGGATGTGAAGGTGATTGATTTGTCGGTGGACATTTTGGTGGTGCTTGGTGCTTGCTTGGTTGTGTGTGTAGGTACCTAGATAGGATTTGCTTAAAAAGTCAGCTTGGGAGCTTGAGGATTGGATGTTGCGATGTAAGAAGTGTGGTAGAGGAGGGATGGAGAAAACGGTCACGAAAGAGGGTATCTTGAGCTATTTATGCTTCGTGCCTAGCTACTAAGCGTGCTAAAAGGGAGGTGAGGGTGAAATTCTGCCCAGTTTCTGGTGAACAGTGAGCAGTGATCAGGTGAAGTGAAGGCAAACAGAATGGCCTCCTCTATACCGTTTTAGCATAGTTATAGACGCTATATGTCTCTATAAACTAGCAGGTGAAGCTGCTGCTGTTGGTGTTTAATAGCTAGCCGATTCAGGCGTGCATTCGCATCAGTGTCTGTGAGGACACACTACAGGTTTGGAAGATTCAAAGCATTACATGGAGGATAAGCACTTCATGGGAAGAAGTAAAGGTTTGTATTCGTGATGTGCTTGTAAGACCATACTTGACTTTTTCGGCTGGAGAGTTCAAGGACTGAAGGTTGATGTTATGTATTGTTTCCTCACAAGAAAAGTCAAGTCAGCGTTCGTGAAAGTCTTGGCATGCAGTTGATGCAAGTTGATTTAATTCCTCGCCGAAATGATTTAAGCGATTCCCTCGTGTGTGTGCTATTTTTGACGCATAATTTACAATTTATTTTCATATTCTCCTGACTTCCTTACCCTGTAGTTCAGGTCTTTCGACGTCTAATTCGTCTCTCAATGCTGCATACATAGAGTCTCCGAGGACGATCGATAGTCCCAGGCTCCACACAAGTGTGATGGCATAGAAGAAGTTGGCATTCCCTGACCCGGCGTAGATCCAGAGATGATAAAAGGTCGGTCCAAGCACTGAGGAGTATAAGATGGCCGCTGACGCCAAAAAGCTGTACCGCATCACTAGGACGTATTAATGAAGAAGTCATCTGACAGATGTCTAAACACATACATGGGAATAGATGCCGGAATAATGGCACTAATGAAAGGTATAATGCAGCGTCTGCAATGCTGGGATAAGGTGTGAAAATGGCAAAAACACCAGTCAAAGCGCAAACGACAAACAGGGGCTGCTTGTATAAACGAATGGTAAGGCCTGGCATGTACGATGCAGCGTGCAACCAGAATACACCGAGGAAGAACTCGCGGAATGAGTCGAACATCTCAATAAAGAAATACCACCAGAGGCCTACATTTGGCGTGAGGTCGGGTAGCAGGAGACGGACCCCGTATGTTGCATGCAAGAAGTCCCAGGAACCAGTCATAAAAGCAGAAGCTGAAAGGAGAGCACCAAGTACGGCTGCTAGGGCCAGTGTATGGGTAATGGTGAAAGTCCATACATTAGGCTTAGATTTTGTTTTTATGGTTCGTGTATTGAAGAGCAAAACCATCAAGGGCGGGAAAAGCAGTATGGGGTGCATCGAGAGGTATGAAGCGAACGAAATCGCAAGTATGCAGGTAACGCTAGCTCCTTGAGAGGCTTTTGCTATGGCTGTCAGGACGAAGAGGTTGGCAAAAGCAGACGTCGATCGAGCTACGCATGTCGCGATTGTGAAGGGGTTGAATAGGAAGCTACGAAACTCAGTGAACAGCCCAAATATATTTCATTACCGACATACCCTGCTGCTATTGCTAGACTGCTCCATCTGAGGTTCTTTCGTGGTGATGTGAAGAGTCGTGTGACAGCAGCTTGCCCACTCTCTGATATCTGCGCAAGCGCGCTCGCACTCAAAATGTCGACGAGTATGTACAGAAGGTCCACGGGGAGGGAGAAGGAAGAAGGATTGGGCAAAAGCGAGAACAATGGCAGAAGAAGAGGTGCTTGGTGGTATATACCGCCGTCGTAGGGAGATACATTGTGGTTGTAGAGAAAGACACCTTCTTGTACTGTGTCATGTAAGCATGCGCTCTGTCAATGTGATGAAGCTACACACATCTCTTGAAGCTCGTTACTGGTGTGGACACCTCGACACGGCCAGCAAGCAGGCCAGGTAGAGCGGGGAAGACAGTGAATAGAAGCAGCCTGGCAGCAGCAGCAACGCCAAAGATGGCCAGCTTCTGCGGGTCGACAGACATAGTTGCGATTATATCAGCATTGGCTCCATAACGAGCATCTTCATGGCTCCCACACTGTGATTGATGTTGTCTGGCAACACCCTGGCGCTACACTAACTAGTTAATGCCGGGGAAACTTCGGCTAGTTAGGTAGACATCTCGAACTTTTTTGTCCCGCCAAAAGTTTCGCCGAGCAACACCATCGTCCTCTGCAGCCCTGGAATATTTGCAATGGCTGGTCGCGCGAAGAAAAAGGGCATGTGGACCTGACACTCAATTCACAGGTTGTTTGTACTGACTTGACATCATAGGCACCTCTGGTGCTGCCAGAAATTACATTACCCGTACACGCGCGGTAAAGAAGTTGCAGATTTCTCTGCCAGACTTTAGACGATTATGTATCTTCAAGGGCATTTACCCCCGCGAGCCGAGGAACAAGAAGAAGGTATCCAAAGGCTCCACCGCGGCAACCACGTTTTACTATACCAAGGATATCCAGTACCTTCTCCATGAGCCGCTTCTTGCAAAGTTTCGTGAGCACAAGGCGGTCGCAAAGAAGATTGGTCGCGCGCTCGGTCGTGGCGAGGCTGGAGATGCTGCTCGATTGGAAAAGAACCTCATGCCCAAGGTCAAGCTTGACCATATCATCAAGGAACGCTACCCTACCTTCATCGACGCCTTGCGCGACCTCGACGATGCCCTCTCCATGCTGTTTCTGTTCGCCAACCTTCCATCCAGCGAGCACATTCCGGCGAAGACAATTGCCCTCTGCCAGCGGCTGACGCGCGAGTTTGAGCACTACGTAATCACCTCCCATTCCCTTCGAAAGTCATTCCTCTCAATCAAGGGCATCTACTACCAGGCGACCATACAAGGACAAGATATCCTATGGCTGGTTCCCTACCGCTTTGTGCAACGCACTGGCGGAGACATTGACTTTAGGATCATGGGCACCTTTGTCGAGTTTTATACCACCCTACTTGGCTTTGTCAATTACCGCCTGTATACCTCTGTCGGCCTCGTTTATCCCCCCAAGTTCAATGTCAAGAGTGACGAACAGGGTGGTGAGTTGGCGGCTTTCCAGCTAGAGGGCAAGGCCAATGCTACCAACGGCGCGACCAATGGCCATGATGACAATGGGCAGATCAATCCTGAAGCACAGGCAATTGCGGACAGAATCGCTGCTATGCCAGATGCAGAGGACGAGGGCGAAACTATGGCTGTCACAGCAGAGCCTGCCGAGGGTGACGATGATGAGCAGAACACCGAGGGCATCGACAAGTTCGAACCAACAGCACCCGGTGCTGATGTCCTCCCTCAGCCTCAGGCAAGCAGCGCCGAGGCCGCTTCGTTGTTTGCTCCTTTCACGTTTTACCTTTCCCGCGAGACACCCAGGGCATCTTTAGAGTTTATACTCAAAGCTTTTGGTTGCAAACGAGTGGGCTGGGATGGTATTCTTGGTGACGGAGCATTTACTACGAACGAATCTGATCCCACAATCACACATCAAATTGTCGACCGGCCACCACTTTCAAATGGCGCAGCTAGTCCCAATGCTCCCGAGGCAGAGGAAGATGCTGCTCCTAAAGTGCAATGGCCACGATCTACCATGCCTGGACGGACGTATGTCCAGCCACAGTGGGTTTGGGACTGCGTCAATCAGGGGCAACTTTTGCGACCCGATCTGTATGCACCTGGTGCCGAGCTTCCACCACATCTGAGCCCGTGGGTGAAACCGAAGAAGGGCGCATACGACCCCAGCCTGCCACTTGAAGCACAGCAGCCAGAGGGTGAGGCAGAAGCTTTCGAAAACATGGACGATGACGAAGAAGACGCTTTTGAGGCTGATGAAGATGATATGGATGCTATAATTGATCGCGAAGGCTCTGTCGAAGCTGGAGAAGGCATGAATGTGGCTTCGGATGACGACGACGATGCCAGCGAGTCAGATGATGCTGGTGACGACTTTGACGGCTTCGAAGATGAATCTGATGCCGAATCTGATATTTCAGAGGGTGAGGCTGCTCGCCTGCAGCATCAGCGGGAACTTGAAGCCGAAGCTACTGGTAAGAAGCTTGAAGTCAAGGCCCCTACCAAGAAGGAACAAAATGCGGCAACACTCAAAAAGATCAACAAGAAAAAGCGTCAAGAAGAGGAAGAGCGTGAAAGGCAGAAGATGATGTTGTCGAACAAGAAGCGAAAGCTGCTGAAGCGAATCGAATACGGCGAGAACAAGCGCGATAACGAGTCTGAGAATCTTCGCAGGAAACGTGCGAAACTGGAAAAGGCAAAGGCAGCAGCAGATGCGTTGTAAATTCACCAAAACGGTATGTTGTCGTTGGTGGCTTACTGGCGTTCAAGGTGCTTTTAGTAGTCTTCAGGCCTCTGTAAGATCATGTTAGAATACGATCATCTTGAACATGTTTTCCCCATCTTCTTTGTGCATAACCCTCTACGGTTGACCCAGGCATATAGACACTTGCAGCATTGATCCGAGCCTGACAAGAATTGACTGTTCTTAGGCTTACATCACACTCCCATGCGCAAAGTCTATGTTTCATGATAGATAAAGCGATCATGGTCTCATCTTACCGCGCATCTTACTGGCTTTGAGCCAACCACAGCCCGGGGTAATACCTCGTATCCGTTATTGTGGCGCGGGCGCCCTTTTGAGTACGAACACCATTAATATTTGAACATCCTATGTCCCACGCATTTCCAAAAAATCGACATTGCTCTTCACCTACATGCCTTTTATGATAGTCTATCCTAGCAATGCCCGTCTAGCAAATTCCATTGCGACCCACTTGTCTGGACTCTAGACTGATAGAAATCACCTCAAGCCTTGCTGTAGGGTCCAAACACTTCAAATATGTGAATAACACAAAGAGTATTGAAACGTAATCGCAACCAACAAAACACTGGCTAACTCGCAACAGACACCAAAGCTAATGTCTCTACTATGGTACCTAGTCTCGCCACAAATTTCTGGTGCAAAAAAAAAAAAAAAGCTACGCTACTATGAAGTAAGGATGCCCAACACGCACTGCGCCGGGCCGACCTCCTAGTTACTACTAAACGATGACAGAAAAATTCCACAACACAAAAATTTCCATCTATTCTTAATTTTACTGAGCGTACATTTGCACATCTTTTGTTCACAAGGTACATTCTCACTTTCAGAGAGGAAGAATGTCTGAATCCTTGCTAACATTTGTCAAAGCCTTAAGGCTTTGCGCATTTACATTCTTCGAGGGAGCTGGCCAGATCACGTGACGCTACTTTCATCTGTTGCGTGCCTGGCCAATCAGAGGCTGTGCTTTGCAAACTCATGGTTTGGTCACTCACCGTGGTTACATAAGCTTGGAAACTGAGACTGTTTTTTTCAACAGCCTTGCGGACTTGCGCATCAACTTACTTTCAAGTGCGCCACCTTCTATATATCCTCGCAGCGCTTGACATCCGAGACGTTATTAAACTGCGACTTTTCTATCAATCTCTTGAAGGAAGCCCTACGAGTTCCCCAGACATACACTTCATATCGCTCACCCCATAATCTTCAACGTCTCCCAAGATGGCAACAATAACCCGTCAACTCTTGATGGACATCCCTCCTGAGCTGCGCAACGAGATATACAGCCACATCTCTGCACCCGACTCTGGCGCGCTCCCCACCATCACCGGCCTTCCTCTCAAGCTCAAGACATTCTCCTGCCGCCACACCCGCGTGCAAATCTGCCCCGTGCACTATGGATCTCCCGCTCTTATTGCGCTCAAGAAGTACGCTTTCTTAGAGGGCACCGAGTACTTCTCCCATCTCCTGGAGAATGATATTGAGCTGAAGATCAGCGTCATTTTCCGCGGCCGCATCGACACCTTCATCCAGGCCGACTGGGACAGGAAGATGGAGATCCATTTGCGCAAGCTGGTTAAGACGTTTCCCTGGCTGGCTAGGGTCGCTCGGTATGATGTGCAAATCTATTGGAATCCCGTTGATATTATTCTCAAGAGCAGCAAGCGGAACAAGCGTGTCGCTGGCCAAGTTCTCAAGGACATGCTGAGGAAGCTAACCAGCTTGATGAATCAAGACGTTAGACAGCAGAAAGGACATGTCAAGATCGTGCTGAGGGTGGACATCCGCGTCATGATTAGGAGCGAGTTGGACATGAAAAGATTTGGCTTCAAGGAGTTCTTCGCTGACTCGAAGGACAACAGTGACGACATAAAGTCACTGACGATGGAAATTCGGGAGGAGAAGAAGGTATCGATTCAGCAGTTGAAATATTCGTCGCCACTCATCGTGATCCCCAAGGTCGAAGAGGAGAAAGCCATGCTGGTCGTCGATAAAGGCATTGTATCTTGGGCTCGCGACACTGTGCACTACTTGGTCATCAGGAAGCATAAAAGCCAGAAAGAACTGGACAAACCTGCCCATATTGAGTATGTGCGAGGTCTTCTTCACGATGACATATTGGCCGCAGAAGGTATGTAAGGATGATCAAGATCACAGGTACCTGAAGGAACGAAATCGAGATAAGGATATGTAATCGAGACACCTGTCAGTTTGGATCAGGCTTGGAAGAGTTCATTTGAAATAGGGTATGACCAGCATCTAAACGCCTGGTAAAATACATGCAACCCAAAGGCTTGAAAAAAAGACCCGAAATACATGGAAAAATAAAAAACCTCCCGTCCAAACCTGACGTTGTGGGCTGGCAGCGACTCTCAGCCTTGGAACAACAAAAACGAAATAAAAAATGAAACAATATCATGACACACACTCACACATGTCTTTCATGCAATACATTCAATAATACATCTCCTTCTTCAATCCAATCAGCCCTTCCCTAAACCCCGTCTTCTCCATAGCCTCCAACTCCTCCAAATGATTCTTCCGCTCCGCGCTACCCACGCCGCCCGCCAATCTCGGATCTCCAAGCGGGTCCAGCGCCTCGACCGCCACCGCCGACACAGCCTCTCCCGTCTGCGTATTGGCATGGCACTTGAAGGCACCGAATTTCGGGATCCCGCCAGCGAGGCCAGGAAAGCCAACTTCTTGAATTTGCTTGCCGGTGCAGTCGAACTTTTCGTACAGGATGCATAAGCCGTCTGGATCGGGGCCAATGGACATGATGCCGTTGGGCCAGGGGCCTTGAATAAGACAGCGATTGGAGGGCGCGGACCATTGGCATTCGCCTCGGAAGTCTGGGGCGGTGCATGTGTAGACTGCGCCTGGGAGGCCGCGGCGGTGGAGGGTTGGTTGCGCTTTGGCTGGGGAGAAGGTTGCTTGTAGAACGAGGATTGAAGCTAGAGTGGAGAGCATTGCGGGTGGGTTTGTTATGAAACGTTTTAAAGATCGAGAGCTTTTGCGCGGTGGTAAACCCTGTATCGTCCTAGCTGATAGAGCTTTGCCAGAGTGGATGTTGGGGAGGGAAGATTATAGTTGTGGAACTTTGCTTTGTATTTGATGGGAGTTTGTTCCTTGGGTAGTGTGATTGAGGTCAAAGCGCAGAGCGTACAAAGGAGCGTGCGATGATTGGCACCAGTACCTCTCACCAAATATCTCGCGGACAAAGGGACGCTTCACTTTCTTTATCGTGGTGAAAGAACATTGGCCGATAGCGTGTGTTATCGACGGCGGGCCCATTATTGAAAAGAACGCGCCGCAGATGTTCAGCGGCCAGAGGAGACCACGGACAGATTCCGGATATTGGACATCGAGTTGAAGGATGAGGAATTGGCGAAATTGGCTGAAAGGTCGAGATGCGACGTGGATATAATGGGCTGAAGAAGCTGCGGTCCGAATGGGTGTAACAAGGATGTGCTGCAATGCGTGAAACGCAGGTCCGGCTCAGGATGCGACCAAAGGGGTTCCGTCGGACTCGTGCGTGCACCAGTGGTGATTCGTGAAAATGCCATTTTGAGGACTATGGGTGGAATGATACAAAAGGCGTGGGTACCCAGCCAAAACCTTCTCGATATCCTTTGGATTTTTGCCAAGCTGTTGTTCATGACGAAAATATCGCCAAAGGTATGTTTCATTTCCAAGTACGATATGGGTAGACTGGGCAAGATCGTCAGGTACGAGTCTGGATACATAGTCTTACGGGTTACCACAGTGCAACGCTTGAAAATACAGTCAATGGTAGCTGAACCAAGCGCATTACACCAAACCTTGAAGATGCATGAGCCTGTGTGGTGTCTAGTACACTTCAAAGCAGCCAGGAACAAGAGGTGGATCGACCAGACGGCTGCCGGGTAGCTTGAATCTGCGGCCTAAAGGCAAGGTTTTGTGGAACACTTGGAGCATTGAAAGGTTACCATGGATGTAGTGAAGTGTTGGTAGTTACCTAGTAGTTAACTATGTTGCACACTGCGAAACCTCAAACCCTACCGTGTTTTGCACTAACCAATTGCAGATTATAGGGGAACGGATCTGCTACATACAGAGTTGATCAGGCGACCTTGTCATCGCGATGCATCCAGGCTTGAGAATCCAGGCTTTTCGCGGGAGTTGTAATAATTATCATATCAGAGAAGAGAATGTTTGGGGGGAAGGTCCGTGCACACAAATTGTGCCGCATGTCACATGATAGTTAGCCTGCATCATCGGCTAACTACATACATTACCCACCTACCCACCACCTACCTTACTGCTTACCTAGTGGTGGCGGTGGGCTACATAATAAAGTCGACGTGACTGCCGTCTTGTCAAGCATCAACAGCATGCCCTCATGTTCACAGGTCGAGCAAGAGTGAGTAGCTGGCGCCCTGCCTCCTCCGTCATCCGCTGCTATCATAGTGCAACAGCCAAAATGGAGAAGCGAGACTACGCGGTACGTTGACAGCGGCGCAATCAAGCCGGCGGTTATAGTTCTGTCCATCTGACTGCGTATAGGCCGCAGTAGCGGCGTTGAACACGCTTCAATCCAACTTTTCTGTTGTAGATGCGATGAGAAAGTCGGGGCGAGGAATGAACAAGCAGGCCATTCCGGAAATGATTGAATGGCTGCGCAAAGTTGGATATGAGGTGTGCGGCTCGCACTACCAAATGCATCCATCCATGACTAACCGCGTCCCCAGCCGTCTGATTTTGACCGATTGAAGCCAATACACGTCGCTGGTACCAAGGGCAAAGGCTCAACCAGCGCATTCATCTCGTCTATTCTGGCCCAGTACGCCTCAGCAAATGGTGCACGTACAGCGCCCTCCAAGGTCGGCCTCTACACCTCCCCGCATCTTCGCTTCGTCCGCGAACGCATACAAATCAACAACGAACCAATCTCAGAAGAGAAGTTTGCCAAGTATTTCTTCGAAATATGGGACAGGTTAGAGGCTGTAGCCAAGACGGAGAACGCTGCAGCACATGTTCCCACTAAGCCCATGTACTTCAGATATCTGACAATCATGGCGCTGCATGCATATCTCACCGAAGGAGTTGATTCTGCAGTCATCGAGTGTGGCATCGGGGGCGAATTTGACAGCACCAACATTCTAGCCAAACCCACAGTTGCAGCTGTGACCAGCCTGGGTATCGACCATACTGCCATGCTTGGCTCTACACTGCCGGAAATAGCATGGCACAAGGCTGGAATCTTCAAGAGTGGCAGCGTTGCTATAACTGCGCCCCAGAGAGAAGAGGCACTGGCCGTGTTACGAGAACGCGCAAATGATAAAGGCACTGAACTCCACACCATTGATCTTCATCCTTCGCTTGCAAACAACGAGATCAAGCTTGGCTTATCTGCCGAATTTCAAAAGGTGAATGCATCCGTTGCAATTGCTGCCGCTGCAGCTCATTTGCGAGCGCTTGGTCGTGCATCAATCCCTGACCCTACCGTTGGCGTACATATTGACCTGCCACCTGAGTTTGTTTGTGGACTAGAACAGGTGCGCTGCCCAGGGAGATGTGACATAAGACGTGAAGCAAACGTTGCGTGGCACATTGATGGTGGCCATACGCTGGAGAGCATCGAGATGACTGGTCGGTGGTTTGCCGACCAGATTGCTTATGCAACCGCGGCCGCAGCATCAGAGTCCAAGGTTCCACGCATTCTGATCTTCAATCAACAAACCCGAGATGCGAACGAGCTCGCAAGAAGACTATATGCTGCGTTGCAGAGTGGCATAGCTTCTAGCGAGAAATCACCTTTCACCCATGTCATCTTCACCACGAACCAAACGTTCAGTCAAGGGTACAAGCCCGACTTGGTATCGATCAGCAGTAACCAGCAAGACCTGGATACACTTGCCGTTCAGAGAGCGCTTGCATACACTTGGTCTGGCATTGACAGCTCTGCAGAAGTGCACGTCTTGCGGACAATTGAAGAAGCGGTCAGCACAGCAAGATCTGTGGCACAATCCTGGGCAAAGGATTCTGAAGCGCACACTGAAGTCATGGTACTGATAACTGGCAGTTTGCATCTGGTCGGGGGGGCGTTGGAAGTGCTAGAGACTCAAACGACGAGCTGAAGCCGTATACGATTATTACGATACCTACCTAGGTACCCATGAAAGAGAGAACAAGGCTTCACAACACGCGCTGGTTAGATAGGTAACAGAAGACTATATTCACATTGACATGGAAAATTCTCGCCGCGAAACCAAAGGACATTGCGGATACTCCCAATGGCTTGTCCAGGAAACGTGCTCACGACCTGGCCACCAAGCTCGCGAGGTGCAAGTAGTGAGTGACACTGACTCTCTAGTTGAAACACCCATGGCGATGTTAGTCGGTAGGCACAAAGTTGATAAGAAATGACTCTGTGAAGGTGGATGTGGCCTGCCAGGATCCATGTTTCGCAGCGTATATGAAGAGTGGGTAGATGAATCATGAGGGAGGCGATAGATGATAGCTGCATGCCAATACTCGGTAGTCTTCGGACTTGCTCATGGCTCATGATGGCCATGTCGAATCAACCATGGCAGTGCCGAGTGGTCATGCAAAGCGAAATGTCACCTTTTCCGTGCAAAAAGGATTCACCAAGGGCGAACCGCGGGGTATTGAACGGAAGCAGTTTTTTGCGTGGCGCTAATTCATTGAACCAAGAAAGGCCAAGAGAAGACATGTTCACAGTCTTGGCGACAAGTTTACCGTCAGCTGCAGGGTCGCGACTCACCACCACGGAAACAGTCTTGCCGGCCAGGTAGGTTTATGTTCCGATAAATTCTCTTCTGATTCTGGACAGTGGACTCGCGTCATCCTGTACATATAACCTCCATTTATCTGCACCACTCGAGTATATGAAGATTCTCCCTTTTGAGCCCCAGCTGTACCCGTAGCGTTCCTACCTAGGCATCTTCTGATTCTTCTCGCCAGTCGTAATGAGCCATCCGCCAAACAGTGGCACTATTGTACTGACGCCTGCATGGAACCAAAGCCCCCCTAGGCTCACTGCAGACTTGACGACATGCGAGCATCTCACTGGCATTGCAAACGCCAGAGAGCCTGAGGACGCACATGGCCGTGACCGCGATGCTTCACTAAATCTCACGCGTAGCAAAGCAGAGCATTGCAACCACGCCGGAAACAATGGATACATGTCGTCTGCTATTATAGACAAGGGCGTCTCAGTGTCTCCCAGAGGTATGTTCGCACCGTCATGGCCGAATTCTATGTGTCTGAT
The DNA here is from genome assembly GCA_028220655.1 of Shiraia bambusicola. NCBI lineage: Eukaryota > Fungi > Ascomycota > Dothideomycetes > Pleosporales > Shiraiaceae > Shiraia > Shiraia bambusicola. Next base: position 186,025 of record SSBG01000012.1, on the reverse strand, counting down.
AATTAGCTGTTGACGCTTCTCTCTCAGAACCTTGCGCCTCAACAACAAGCATATTAATGAGCCATGAGCACTCAACCGGCTTCAAAAGTTGGGCGACATGGCTGTTATCCGTCTTGGCGACATCAATGCTGGTGTCATTAGTCAGCGGAGACTTGCCAAATATTTCCTTTTCTGCTCGTAAGACTCCTGGTACGAACAATGACGTATGACGGTATGGAAGCGCTGACATGGTCCAGGTCCAAGTGACAACCGCCTCTCCAGAAGAGACGCATGTGAGTCCGGCAGTGCACAGCCAGATTACAACCTGCCCATCCATGTTGGCGGGCTCTTCATCATTCTCTTCGTCTCGTCGACCGCATGTGCCTTTCCCATTCTGGCCATCAAATTCCCGCGGCTTCGCATTCCGCCAACGTTCCTCTTTGGTGCCAAGCACTTTGGTACTGGCGTCTTGATAGCAACTGCCTTTGTTCACTTGCTCCCCACTGCATTCCTCTCCCTCAGCAACCCATGTCTACCAAGGTTCTGGACAGCTGACTACGAGGCCATGCCCGGGGCCATCATGTTGGTTAGTATCTTTCTTGTGACAATAATAGAAATGGTCTTTTCTCCTGCCCAACATGTGTGCGGTGGGAATGAGGGCGTTGCCGCTGTATCACGTCCTGCAAAACAAGAGCAGAAGAGCGGAACGCAACCACCTCAGCCAACCAAGTCGCGAACGGTTAGCATGCAAGTCCGCAAAATTGGGCCGCTGCGTGGACGCCTCAGCAGCATTGGTCGAACCTTGACTCGGCACCGTAAGGAGACCAATAGTCTTGATACCATCAGGACTGCAGAAACTCTGGATGCCCCAGAGCACGTGGGCAAGGATGAAGCAGAAGATTGCGCCACTGGGAGTGATAATGACGTGGAAAGCAATCAGCACACCCAGCTTCTAACGCCAGAACAGCTCCACAAAAAGGCCATCATGCAGTGCTTCCTCCTCGAGATGGGAATCTTGTTCCACAGTGTTTTCATTGGTATGTCGCTCGCTGTCGCTGTGGGTAATGACTTCGTTATCTTGCTCATTGCCATCACGTTCCATCAAACCTTTGAAGGGCTAGCCCTTGGTGTACGCATTGCGGATATCAAATGGCACAAGGGTGCATGGCAACCTTGGCTCATGGCCTTGGCATATGGATGCACTACCCCTCTTGGCCAAGCCATAGGTATTGGGACACATACTCTCTACAGCCCAAACTCCGAGGTTGGCCTTCTCGTTGTGGGTATCATGAACGCTGTGTCTTCAGGTTTCTTGGTGTTTGCATCTCTTGTCGAGCTCATGTCGGAAGACTTTTTGAGTGACGAGAGCTGGCGAATCCTAAGGGGCAAGAAGAGGGTCATTGCATGCCTGCTGGTATTTGCAGGTGCATTCTTGATGAGCCTTGTTGGGGCTTGGGCTTAAAAAAAAATCCTTCTCTCGTGAGTCTTTGAAAGACCAATATAAATGAGGGCTGGAAATATGAAAAGCCTCCATTGAATCTCGTAGATAGATTGCACAACACCGCGTACATCGTACTGCTTTTCAACCCTTTTAGAAAACATACTAGAGGCACCTCCACCACCACCACCACCACCACCACTCTTTGCCAATAACTCCAAGTGATACCTTCATTAACACTATGCGAAAATAAAACCATCCTTCATATCCCACGATGTACTACTCTATTCCATTCTCCCCCCCCCCCCCCCCCAAATTTCTCCCCCCCCCAATCCATCTCCCCCCCCCCCGAA
>SSBG01000012.1:144416-171330 GCA_028220655.1 Shiraia bambusicola | reverse complement strand
AAAAAAAAAAAAAAAAAAAAAAAAAAAAAAGGTCCAACGTAAAGGAAATTCTGCTGATGAGGGAAGCTAGGTAGGTAATAATCATGTGTAATTCCATTACTCATCCAGGCAGTGGTGTCTTTGTTATTAGAGTTAACTAATTTCTTAATGCAGGTCGCTTGTCAGTATGCCGTGACGTATCACCTTAGACTTTAGTACCTACAGGACAAGGCTACAGCAGGTATTAATTAATATATACCCCGTAATGTGAGCACGTCCGGTTAGATCCCTGCAAGCGTGTCTCTTGGCATCAATTTCCCAATAGTAACCTCGGTGTCACTACTCTGTACCATTTCCCCAAGTAATTTAATTCGAAATTTATATACACTATCTGGTTAGTGCCCAGGCTTAATCAGCTGCTGCTCTCTGCCTATCCTAGTTAGCCCAAGACAGGGATTCAACCCGACGTGAATGTCACACTGTGACTACTCCGTACACGCTGTAGTTATAACTTAAGCAGATATTTATGGAAAGTTAAATTTGTACGTGCTGTATTGCATATGATTGTATGGTGAGTTGGCCATACCTAATATGCCCCACGGGAGCATGTCAGCATCCGATTGGCCGTGCCCCAGCATAGCAACTAACTAAATTTTTGTGCTATCAACAAACACGGCCCTTCGCCTCCGCTACTTGTGCAAATACCTAATTAATAGTGGCCTACGGCTGTCTCTACAAGTCAATGTGGTATTAGTTTACCGCCTGCGTTGTCCTCTCGTAGCTCTATATCCCACGTTTCGTTGCACTTGACTGTTGCAGCAAATATCATCGCCACAGCCACTGGCCCCTGAACAAAGCGCGTTGCGCCGCACTTCCACAACCACACAACCATCATGTCGTTACGAGTAACGCGATCGCAAGCCGGCAAAACACCAGTGTGAGTTACACCACGGTTGTGCGCGTGGCTGCAAAGGAAGGAAAGCACTAGTCGCTGATGGGCATGTAGCAAGCCTGACCGTCCCGGCTTTGTCGAGACTCCAGGACGAAGGAGGTCTACCAAGTCCATGGCGTCCAATTCAGACGATGCGTTCGATTCGACGCCAGAGCCCGAGGGTCTTTCCAAATCCATCGAGCTGGAACCAGAATATGAGCATGGCGTGGCTAAGAGTAATGGATATTCCAATGGACACCCAAACGGACATGTCGATAAGCAGGAAAGAAACACTGTCTATGAATACAGGCAAGAGACAGACAAGAATTTTCCTCAGCGCGATACATCCGGCAAGACTGAATTCGGCGGCTCCTTGGGCATGAGCGCCATGATGATTGGATTCCCTGCACTCATGTACTACATGTGGATTGGAGCTACCTTTTATAATGGCAAGTTCCCCACACGGACTCATGGAGAGACGTATGAAGAGTTCTTTGGGCATATGTGGGACTTGGTCAAGACAGAGGCGTACCCCAACGCGCGGGCCTGGAAAATCTACTGGTATTTTGGCCTCGCCCAAATGGCTTTCTACATGTTCATGCCTGGTGTATACCGCAAGGGCAAAGTTCTTCCTCACCTTGGTGGAAAGCAGCTCGACTACTACTGTTCTGCTCTGTGGTCTTTCTACTCTAGCATTGCCATTGGGCTGACCCTGCATTACACCGGCATCTTCAAGATGTATACGCTGATTGACGAGTTTGGTCACTTTATGAGTGTTGCCATCATCTCTGGCTTCCTCTGCTCCATCATTGCGTACGTCTCTGCCTTGGCTCGTGGTGCCACTATCCGTATGACTGGCTCTCCGATTGTCGACTTCTTCATGGGTGCCGAGCTTAACCCCAGGCTCTTTGGTATTCTGGACTTCAAGATGTTTCTTGAGGTTCGCATTCCATGGTTCATCCTGTTCTTCCTTTCTCTCGCAACCTGCTTGAGACAGTATGAGCAGTATGGCAAGCCGTCCATGGAAGCCCTGTTCCTTCTTTTTGCGCATTTTTTGTACGCCAATGCTTGCGCAAAGGGCGAGCATCTCATCATCACTAGTTGGGACATGTACTATGAGAAGCTGGGCTTCATGCTCATCTTCTGGAACATGGCAGGTGTGCCCCTGTCCTACTGCCATTGCACTCTCTTCGTTGCAAACCAAAATCCCTCGGAGTACACGTGGCCTGCATGGTTTATTGGGGCGTTGATCGTCGCATACCTCGGCTTCTACTACATCTGGGACACGACCAACAGCCAGAAGAACCAATTCCGTCAAGAAGAGCAGGGTGTTGTAGAAGAGCGCAAGACATTCCCGTACTTCAAGTACGGCAGGATCGCCAATCCAAAGACAATACCTACCTCGACTGGAAGTAACATCTTGGCTGATGGGTGGTATGGCAAGGCGAGGAAGATTCACTATACTTGTGACTTCTTCTTCGCCGTCTCGTGGGGTCTTATCACGGGTTTCAAGTCGCCCTTTCCATGGTTCTACTCGGTCTTCTTTGGCGGCATGATCATCCACCGTGCCATCCGCGACATTGAGAGGTGTCGTGCCACCTATGGAGAGGCGTGGATGGAGTATGAGAGGCAAGTGCCTTATCTATTCATCCCCGTAAGTCCAAGCCTTACTTCTTCCTATCTTGTCGACTATTGCTAACATGGCCCAAGGGTGTCGTCTAAGTGCATATATACTTTTGCCACGCCCAATTCGAACATACTTTGCTACGATAATGTTTTATACTACGCGCGGATGTCCACTATCCCAACACGATATCCAAATACTTAATATTCCCTTCTCCAATCTGCCGACGTTATTTGTGTTTTGTATCCTACTTGCATAGGTCTCTTTTGCTAAAAAAGATAACAAGTTAGGGTTGATACCCAGATTATGATGTTTGGTAAATACACGCTTGTTTGTTTTAGTCCGTTGAGCGATTAAAAGCAATGTTTAATCCTGAAGAGAAAATTTATCTACGCATGGAAGATCTTTGTCGATTTGTTATTTGCCCATCAGTACATATATATAAGCAATTTTCAGGGGTGCAGCACGTGTATACTATTAGCGCCAATAAAAGGCTACATTACGCTAACGTCAGGCCAGTGCGACACCAAAAGTTCCCCCAACACCACGAATCCATAACGCTTCCATCGCAAAACATCATCGCATCGCAAACATGGACGCGCTTCGATACATAGCCCAGCCCATAACCCACAACCTCCCCAAACCTATAGCCGATTTGGGTGTTTCTCTCATCGGCTCGAAATGCTACAAGACGCTCCTCCTGGACATTGACCCCACACACACGGAATGCGTGAAGCTTGCCATCTCCAAGGGCCTCGGAATCGGCATCATCGGCGCATCCTCAATCGTCAAAGTCCCACAGCTCATCAAGCTCATCAACAGCCAGTCGTCTGAGGGTCTTAGCTTCCTCTCGTACCTACTAGAGTCCAGCGCATACCTCATCTCACTGTCCTACAACGTGCGCCATGGGTTCCCGTTCAGCACATATGGCGAAACAGCCTTGATCTTGGTGCAGAACATCGCCATTGCAAGCTTGGTACTTAAATACAGCGGAAACTCGTTGGGTATCGCAGGATGGCTTGGTGGCCTAATCGCTGGAGGCAGTGCCCTATTCAACGAGCAATGGGTTCCAGACGAGCGCTTGAGTCTCCTACAAGCCACTGCAGGCGTCCTAGGCGTAGCCGCAAAAGTGCCCCAGATCCTGACTATCTGGATGGAAGGTGGAACTGGGCAGCTAAGCGCCTTCGCCGTAAGTCTTTCTCATCTCTCCCAAAAGAAAACGACATGGCAAATTAACATTACGGCTCGGCAGGTAATTAACTACCTTCTCGGCTCCCTCTCGCGCATCTTCACTACCCTCCAAGAAGTCGACGACCCGCTTATCCTATACGGCTTCATTGCAGGCTTTGCACTCAACCTCGTGCTCTTCCTGCAAGTCGTGTATTATTGGAATGCCCCCGCGCCCAAGAACACCGTGTCCAGCAGCAAGCTGGAAAAACCAATGGCAGCAAGTAAGAAAGAAACTGCGCGCGCCGTGTCTAGCGGTCGGTCTCCGGCGGGGAAAAGCCCTAGTACTAGACGCAGGGGATAGTTTTTTTCTAGTGTAGTTAATTGATTGATTTTTCTGAATAAAACTGTTTAATGATGCCATTGAAACCTTTTTATTTTTTTCTGAAATGCTTTGTCAAAGAATTGTGAAATAATTACTATTAACTACATGCTAGTTATGCATGTTTTGGGGGGTTTTTTTTTTATAATTATACTTGGTTGGTTGGGACTCTAATGTGATGTGGATAATTCGTTCCTACCTACCTACCTACCTACCTACTATATATACTTGAAACTTTTCTAGTTAATTAGGTACTAATACCCGCATAGGTAGGACATGGGTAGCTTTTTATCGATAGGTAAGAGTGATGTAGGAGTAAAAGTGCTGTGGCAAGTTGTCTTAGGGAGCGCAGGAGGTGAACAGATCTATTGAAGCTGCAAGAGTAGCTCATTATATATACGCGCGCAGGGGGACAGATGAGCGAGCACCAAATGGGGCAATCTAAGCGTCTGATAAAGCAGTCAACGAGCACGTAACCTATATACAAGTGATTAATAAGCATAGGACCGATAGACGAGCAATAGATTAGCGCAAAGGGGAGCTCTACTAGACAAGTGCGAATATAAATGAGAAAATACCTAGGTAGCTGCTGACGATTTGGTGTTGGAATTGGGGTACTTGCTCTGTTTGATGGGGTGATGTTTGCATGTATTGTTTTTAGAGGGTTCGTTGGATTGGATAGGTATCTATAGAGGGAAGGTAGAATGTTTGATAATGCTAGGTAGGTAGAGATGTGCTAGGAGGAAAGAAAAGTACCAGACTAAATGAATTAACTACTAATAGTAGAGATTAGGTGCCTAAAGATTTACTCGGACCACCTACCTGCCTAGAGACTCACTCAGACGTGCTAATTATTAAGCAATATATCAATTAGTTAAGAGGTCTTACGTTCCAAAACAGCTTGTATGAATGACTCGTAACAACACTACTATGTACGCACTACCTTCTGACACAAGCGATATCGCAGTAACTACCCTGTACGCTTATCATTTGCAAAGCACGGGTTGTATAACAATTGGCTGCAACTCACGCAGGATTATCTCCTTTGTCTTGCCGTTATCTATGCAGGTACTAATTAACTACTGAATACAGTGAAATAACGCGGACGGGAAATTATCAAAAAAGATAAGGCACATGGGTAGGTGGCCTGTATGACAGACACAGACGATACAGCCAAGCTGATTCTCTCCAGCCAAAATTATTCCAAGCGATGTTCCAGTGTTGGGCCCGGTTATCTATCTGGACCTACATAGATAACGTGTAGACAAGCGTTGTTTTCCCTATCGGGCCACGAAATGTTTCATGATTCAGGTTTGATAGGTAAGAAAAGTTTATTAAAGGAGTTTCTTCTTTTATTGTTGCCTTTATTTGAGTGAAGGGCCTTTTTGGCGTGGAAGACATGCGTTGGCTTTGCATGGTCACTCTACTGACTTCTTCACACCGCCTTGTTTCTCACTTCAGTGCTGTAGGTATGTTGCGATGGATTTATTCAAACTCTCATGCGGACCGACACATGCCTGCAGCAATCAACATCGTGAACCACGTGTTGGCCTGGACACGTTTGAGCAGGGGACTGCTGCAATACCTACCGGGTAAGGTTTATGCCAATATATTTCTTTGTAACGTCAGTATTACCTCTGGGATCGCCACGTATTGCCTTGGATGGAACATGCAGCATGTCGATCTTCTGCCTGTTGCATTCGTCCCAATTGCTGCAGCATTGTGCGAATGCAGAAAATGTGTTTTCCTAGTATTCGAATAGGTAGATGCTAGTACTCCGTGCATACGGAGGTGCTTACCAGTTCAAATGACTTCTGGCCTGTGCGCTCGTATTCGGCCCAGTTTCGGTGCCATCAAACTTGATCCTTACAGTACAACTCATTCTGCATATACACTATATTTGTATGGGTTTTATATAGTCTCAGTGAAATGAAAAACCTGTGTACGCTTGTGTGATGTTTGATCAACTATATCTATCACTTTTTTCAGATTGAAGCATTTCAACATGGTGAACGCTCATGATATTTCACTGAGGGCTCATGTAGTAGGCCTACGCTTACATGGAGCCTCTGTGAAGGAGGTTGAGAGGGTTACTGGTATTAATCAACGCCAGCAATTAAGGTGGCTCAAACGGGCGGAGGAGCGTGGCTATGTGAAGGATACTCCTCTTGCTGACGAGTATCTTGCTGACGAGCCACCCAAACGACAGAAGCTTAAGAGGACTGCTTCTTTTGATCAATTGGTGGCAGAGAAGGTGCGTCGGGATCGATACGGGCGTGAAAAGAGTACTATGGAGATTGCAGCTGAGTTTAAAGCAGAGGGCAGAGATGTAGGTCACATGACTGTTTGGAGATCATTGAAGAGTCAGGGCTTTGTCAACGTTAAACCTACGAAAAAACCTGGCCTCACGCCAAAGATGAGGACTGAGAGGCTCAAATTTGCTCAACGATATGAGCATTGGACTCTTGAGGATTGGAAAAACGTTATATGGAGTGACGAAACCTCAATCGTTTTAGGCCAGCGACGAGGCAGTCTTCGTATTTGGCGGCAACCACATGAGAAATCCGTCAAAAGTTGTATCAGAAACAGGTGGAAGGGATTCAGCCAGTTCATGTTCTGGGGCTGCTTCTCATATGATGCTAAAGGACCCTGTTACATATACCCAAAAGAAACAAAAAAAATGAGAGACGCTGCTGTCAAAAAGGTGGAGAAACTTAATCAGTTCTATGAGGCTCAAAAAAGAGAGGAGTGGGAGCTTACTACTGGCATGAGGAGGGTAGCGTTGAGAACCAAGCCTGGCAGAAAGCCTCAGTGGAAATGGGATAAGGCCCATGGGAGACTCGAACGCGAGAGCAAAAGTAATGGAGGGATTGATTGGTTTCGCTATCAAACAGAGGTCCTTGAGCCCCTTATGATACCCTTCGCAAAGCAGTGTATGATACAACGCCCTCTCACAATTGTACAAGAGGATAAAGCTCCTGCCCATTCACATTGGATACAGAACCATCTGTATGAGAAGGAGCAGGTCCCACGGATTGTTTGGAACGGCAATTCACCGGACCTCAACATGATTGAGCCTGCATGGCCATGGCTCAAAAGAAAAACTACTGAAAAGGGAGCCCCTGAGAACGCTGCAGAAATGGAGCAACGATGGCGTGAGGCCTGGGATAACCTGGAGCAAACAAGGATCCAATTATGGATCCAACGTATCGTACGCCATATTCACATGGTTATCCTCCTGGAGGGCGGCAACGAGTATACAGAAGGGCGTTTTGATAAGCCTGGTCACCATACTCATGAGATGATCAACCCACCCAACCCCTCTAACCTACCTGATCCAGAGGGACACACAATTGATCTTGCAGATCTGCCACGTGATCTACTCCCTTCACTGTACTCTGACTCCTCAGCCTCATCTGACGCAGGTGATTGGACCTTCAACCGGCCAGTTTTTGGTGATTTTAGAGATGACATGACATGGAGTGAGTTGGAAGATTTTGAAGCTGAGAACAGTGGCATAGATGATGATGAGGGCACAGATGCTGATGCTGAAGGAGATACAGATGATTGTATAGATTACTAGCTTTAATTTGACCTCCCAAATGTTCACATAGGAGCTGTTTTGGTGGAGTTATGATATCTAATTCACCCTACTCAATATCCGAGCACAGGCCATCTGCCACACTCGGCACGAATACGAGCGCACAGGCCAGAAGTCATTTGAACTGGTAAGCACCTCCGTACTCTGTAGTTGAATCACTATTTCCTATTGACACTACGGAGTACAGAGTTAAAAGAAAAGCCCCATCTCAGAGTCCAGATGTGCAGACTAAAGCGTTTTGTCTCGCATGTGAGCCAGCCAGCAGAAATAGGCTTCTCCGGATAATGTGTGTAATACCATTCGAACGACACAACGCGCGTCTGCGGCCAACCAGTGAGATCTGGTGGGTGGTTAATGCAGGGAGAACCCACGGTACGGCCGATTAGCGAAACTTAAAGAGTAAGAGGCATGCTTGCCGACGGGAAATGGAAAGGAGGACTTGGAGATGTGAGGGCCAGTCAAATCAGGTGTGTACGGAGTACTCCGTAGGCAAACATAATACTGTTGGTGCATAGATCTGCATTCGACATTCATGATCTTGGTCATGAGCACGTTATGCATACCTGAATGATATTGCAGACGCACTTGTGACTGGAACTTGTGCGGCCTATGAAGAGATGGCTATTCATACGCCGCTGTTGAAGCCGGGGCGTCTGTGTGCATACTCGGGATCGGAGCAGGTTGTGGCCCATATCTTGGTCCGGTGATGGGTGATGGGTGATGGGCGAGAGTCGAGACGCAGGCATGCAGTGATTTTGAGTCAGTGACAAAGTCCCCATTCGGAACCTAGGCTAATAGATAGAACATGCATCTCCTAGTTACTCTGAGCTTGGCATTACTCATGGCGCGACTCTGGACAGCAGAACTCGACGTTAGTCTGGGGTTTCCCCAGATTCTCCCCAGATTCAAGCATACCAAGGTAATGAAGTGGCCTTTTTGATAGGCAACCGGCATTTTCGGTGGGGCCCCGGCAAGCCGCAGCTCTCACAAGTTATCCCTAATCCAATGTTCATTGTTGAGAGGTGTTTGAGTACGGAGGATTAGCGTAGGTAGGTAATCGGTTGTTGTGCCTCGTCTCGGAGCAACATGACAGCGCCACGATACTGTGGGCATCGTCCAACCATGCCAGGACTTGCCAAGGGCAAATCAGCAACTCAAGATGGGCAGCCAACACCCGATGGGCACAGAGCCGCCCGAGCACAAGAAACACATGAAGATATGACCCTCCATTCGGCTGCTATCATGGGCCATGGCTGAAGCCGTGAGAAGACGAGCCCACCGCGGCCTGTGAAGGGTTTCTTCGAAGCTTCCGTGCATATCGCTAGATGCTGATACGACAGGATAAGCCCTTACACGCAAGTACATAGTTACTCCGTACTTACAAGCCTCCGACATCGTAGACGTGGCTTTATCGGATGTTGATATCGCGTAGGTAGACTTAGGTATCATCATGCAGCCACCACTAAACCACATTGGGATATAAAACCCACGTTTCTTTCACCCACTGTTGGGTGAATGTGGGGTAGCGTATGCCAGCTATCTCTCTGCCTCAAAGTTTGAACCCAGCATTCAATCGCAATGTCGTCCCTTTTCTGGCTGCAAATGCTACCGTTATCAATCAACGCGCAGAATTCTTCCGAGCAGTGTCCAACTTTTCCCACAGACGAACGTCCTCCCATGGGTAGCAAAGATGGCAGGTTTTGTCCAAGTCAATTGCCGACAGTTGGCCACTCAACTTCGTGTAGTTGCAGAACACAAAGCGTATCGTAGTACGGCCAGCCCTTGGTAGGCCCGATTCCTGGGATCCAGGCGCACTTGTCTGTCTTTGAACCACACCAACGAAGCGCTTTTATCAGCTGCTATCTTAGGCCCCTGCTTGATAGGCATCGCTTGATATCGGCCTGTGTCATTACTTCGTCACGCGCAAGCCTACGGAACTGCCTCCGCATTGTTCGGGTCCGCGTTATTACAAGTCCCATTAATCTCCCGAAATCACTCCATCGTCGTTCGACAGTTTCCAGGTCTCTTTTACCTTGCTGAGAAACAGACATGTCTACATTGGCCCAGGAGAAGGTTGCAGCACGAGAGTTGAAGGCAAAGAAGACCAAGTCCAGGAATGGGTGTGGTCGATGCAAGCTCAAGAGGGTATGTCTCCACACTTGTGTCTTGCATTACTTTACAAACTGACACGGAATGGCAGCTCAAATGTGACGAAACCCCAGAGAGCTGTTTGCAATGCAAGAAGAGGAACGTCACTTGTCCTGGATATGAGAAGACGCTTAAATGGTCTACCAAGTACGAGGTCTTCAGTCCTGTGCAGTTCAAGTCGACGTCACCAAAGCCAAGGCCTGGCCCAGATGCCAGCTCCAAGACGACACCCACTCAGTCTGCACTTCCTCGGAATGTCGCAAGTGGCATCGAGGCCTTGGCTGCTGTGCTTCCTGCTGGTAAGAAGCAAGCAGCACCCACTGACGTGAACACGGTCAACAAGCAGACACCAACATCGCTTCCCTCGCCACCCGCGTTGGAGGAGACAGTGTCTGCGCAGGAGTCTTCCAATGAAGACGAAGATTCTCCCAGGGATTTTGAGCCTTTCACAATGGACGACATGGATGCTATGAATGCCCCCATGATGATAGACGGTCTTGTTGATGCGATTCCCCTTCCACATGATGAGTTCAGCTTCGACCCGTTTGAGAGCCTTGACCTAGATGCTAGCTCGTTGGATGGCCTTAACATGGATTTCGAAGATGCTTCCCACAAAGATGACGGGTTCCCTTCCTCATCTTCGCACATGGTCACCCGGGAATCCAGCCGCGAAGCCAGCCCTAGGCTGTCACGTTCTTTGCTCCTAGGTTTCTATCGTCTGCCTAGCCCATCTCCTAATCCATCGTCACCAGATGACGTTGAGTCTCTTCTTGTTCAGCACTATTTCAAAGATGTCTGCGCTGTCTTTTCTTCATTTGATTCTATCTTGAACCCCTTCCGTACAACTATTGGCCGTATCTACCAGGACTGCCCATCCATTAATTACGCTATCCAGTCAATGGCTGCTGCACACCTCGCCAACACCTTTCCCAATATGGCCTCTACTGGGGTGGAGTTACAGCGCAAGGCCTGTGATGCTTTGCATGCAGAGCTTCCCCTAGTACAGAGTGGTCAGGCGAGCGCCACCAAAACCTTTCTTAGCATTATGTTACTTGGCCTTACTACGTCGTGGCACGATAGTGGCGCCCTTGGTCTAGAGTATCTCTCCACAGCACGGAGCTTGATCTTTCCAAAGCTCTTGAGCCGGTCGGAAGAAGATGAGGTTCAGCGCGAGGCTCAGTTCTTCGAAGAGTCGCTTATCCACTGGGAGATGCTCATGGGCTTTGTGACGGAAGATGCCATGAGCTTCTCAACGCCTTCTGCACTTCGTCCACGTGTAGTCTCCAAGAAGAATGCTGCTGCGACTCGTCGACCCGATGGAAAGATTGTTCCGCACCCCTGGACAGGGATTGCGCCAATGGGTCAATTCTTGCTCGCAGAGGTTGGCCGCCTGGTACGCAAGGAGCGTTCACTCGACAAGGATTCTGCCATGGACTTTAGGCGTAGGCAAGAAAACCTTCACAATGCGGCGTCCTTGGAAGAAGATCTCTTGGCCCTGGAGTATCCGTCAGTTGATGAGTTGGCCGACACAGGAGACGACCGCACACCAAAGCAGGACTTCATTGTCATTGCCGAAGCATATCGCTGCGCTGGTCTTCTCGAGTTATACCGTGTCTTCCCATCAATCCTCCGCAAGCGTCTTGGCAACGACAAGTTCACTGCCTCTGACAATGTCGACTTTCACTTTCCCACGCCACGCTTCGAAACTCCTTTTGAGGATGCAGACATCAAGCTCTGGTTAAACTCTCTTGCTATGCATATCCTTCGGTCCATTGAGTCGCTACCTGCTTCGTCGGGAACCTTTTGTATTCAGCCACTTCTTTTGGTCATTGCCGCCTCGGAACTGAAGTTTGTTTCTTCTGTAGACTTCTTTGACGTCCATGCAAATGACTCGAAGATTCTCTCAACCCGCGAGTTTGTCATTAGGCGGTTGCAAGAATTTGCACTTCGGCTACCCAACAAGCCACTGCGCCAGATGATCCAACTGATCAAGGAGACATGGCGCCAGTCAGACGAAGGACAAGATGCCTTTTGGGTCGACGTTATGAACGAGAAGGGATGGCACACCATTATGTGATTACGATCACTGCCAGCTCCTTGTTCCATCGTGTTCGTACGCGCTCCAAAAGTCGTTGGTTTTCTTCCTAGTCGTGCGTCTGTCGTCTTGGTCGGTTCATCATTTCTACGCAACACTCTTAACATGACCCTTCTTTGATGATTATTTAGCGATGGCGCACCACGGTATACGGCGTTTATGATTCACACACCTAGAATCCATTTCAACAAAACTTCGACACTTGATAATTGGCTGCGTTCGGCCCCTACCTGTACAACTGTATCTACAGTTCGATACGCTGTTTAATATACGGCTCAGATTCCTACTACAACACTCGGTTCAACATCCCGGTGATGTGACATGTCCGTCCAGTCCGGCTGGCCTACTGCGACAACCATTAATACAAAAGCATCTGCGATGCCCTGTTACGATATCCGCTTGCGACTCCCTGCTACGATACCCACCTGCGACTTTGTCCCTCGCGATATTCTTTGCGATAATCCTCGCGATAATCCTTGCGATAATCTTTGCGATGATCCCAATAGAAGCCATGTACAACATATAATCCCTACGATACCCATTCACGTTCACGACATCCTATTGCGCCATCCAACATATGGATCCCTAATCCACCATATGACATCTATCGAGATGCCCATAGCAACCACCCGAGCGACACTGCATATTAGATTACCCATGCGCACAGCCCATGTACATTAATAACTACCCGTTTTTCTCCTTCTGGACAAGGTAAGACAGATTATGCAAGTCAAGTGCTGTCCCTTGCGACTTAGTAATAGTCCAAGCAACCATGTCGCCTACATCTGGTCCTACCCAACGCTGTCCACCATTGGTCCCAAGGCCTGGCAGCCTTGCTTATTCTCCCTTTCGGCCCTTTCAAGATGCATCAAAACTCCCCAAAGACTTGTATATAGACTTTCCTTGTTCTTCCGCAAACGTTCCTAACATGCCCATTTCATTTTATAGCGTCCCCCTTTGCACTACACGACAGCAGCTTATATTGGAGGAGGAGGGGTTTCAAGACGAAAAGAGCCAGGCCTGAAAGAGGAGCTTGGAAATGAAGATGTTGGTTTACGAGCAGGGCGGGATAAAACCTTTTCTCGGCTACAAAGCAAGACGAATGAAGCTTTTGGGATAAAACCCAAGGTGAAATCGGAGGAAAGAGGATGATGACGATGATGAGGAATAGTAGGCTCAATCATGAGATCATTGATGTATTGTATTTCACCAAGGGTATAAATGCGCTATGCGTTTACCAGCACTACTGAAAAAAGTGTGCGTGTGTGTGTGTGTGTGGATGAGTTGGAAATACGTACAAGAAAAGGAAAACAACTGCAGAAACAATCAACACGGCCCATGATGTGAGTAAAATCACATTACTGGCCTGAGCATCTCGTCATCGTCATCGTACCGATCTTGTTGCCCATATGCGACGAATTCCCGTTTCCCACATGGTGCACATACAACAATCATTGGCGCTGTTGCATCATATGCCTGCGTCGTCTTTTCATCCGGATTGCTCGAAGGAGGCCATGCAAGGAGAAATTTCTCGGTGCCAGAGAATCGGAAAAATGCACTTGATGTTCCTGACGATTGGTTGTACCATCGCATTCCCATGTGTATGCCTTCTGCTGCGCATGCAAAGATTGCTATCAGGATGATGATTTGCAGGGTCCAGAGTGTGACGAAGGAGTCTTGGTACGCTGTGAAGGAGTCCACTTCTGAGTGGCACACGATGCGCTGGTTCGGCCGAGAGACTGGTCGGGGTTCGCTGTTTAATAGTTGACTCTGTCCAGACTGTCGATTTTGCGACGCGAGATTCACCATGACGGTAGCCGTCAGCGCCGAGTGGTTGCTTTGGTCATTTTGAAACTGTTCTCTTGGCTGCGAGTGTCTTGAAACAAAGGCCGCCGCGGCATGCGGGAAGTTTTCAAGCTCTGGGCCCAGATTGGCGCAAAAGTCTGCTACTGGTGGACGTGGTATCGACTCGTTTGGTGTCCAGTGTGCGGCGGACGGTGTGTAGATTGCACGGGGTGGTGCATCTGTTACGACTCTACAGCGGCAGTGTGTCCGTGTGGGTGCTGCTGTAGTTGGTGTGGAGAGAAGTAGAGCGGATACAAAAAACGATGCTGGTGTTTTGAAGAACATGGTCCTCGAAGCCACTGGGAATCGATGTTGCGGTATTATTGGGAGGATATATAAGTATGATTCCAGAAACCAGTGCAGTTACTACGTAATGGGGCGTAAATTGTTCTTCGAAATAATAAGCCTCACTGTAAGCGCTGTCTGGGTTTGGGGGCGGAAGGATGGGAAACGACTGCAAGCACGATTGGCATAAGTACATGTACCGAGTAGGTATTTATTAGTTAATACCTAATAGAAGCTCTGTCCCGGTTTCCAATCTGGTCTCAGCTGCGCCCACATTTAATAGCAAGACCATGGTCTCTCCATGCCTATGCAGTGTTGCGCCCAGGGCTTCACATGAGTATTGAATGTCTAGCCGGATTCAGCCATTGCTCAGCCATAGACCAGCAATATAACAATCAATTACGGAGGTGCTTACCAGTTCAAATGACTTCTGGCCTGTGCGCTCGTATTCGTGCCGAGTGTGGCAGATGGCCTGTGCTCGGATATTGAGTAGGGTGAATTAGATATCATAACTCCACCAAAACAGCTCCTATGTGAACATTTGGGAGGTCAAATTAAAGCTAGTAATCTATACAATCATCTGTATCTCCTTCAGCATCAGCATCTGTGCCCTCATCATCATCTATGCCACTGTTCTCAGCTTCAAAATCTTCCAACTCACTCCATGTCATGTCATCTCTAAAATCACCAAAAACTGGCCGGTTGAAGGTCCAATCACCTGCGTCAGATGAGGCTGAGGAGTCAGAGTACAGTGAAGGGAGTAGATCACGTGGCAGATCTGCAAGATCAATTGTGTGTCCCTCTGGATCAGGTAGGTTAGAGGGGTTGGGTGGGTTGATCATCTCATGAGTATGGTGACCAGGCTTATCAAAACGCCCTTCTGTATACTCGTTGCCGCCCTCCAGGAGGATAACCATGTGAATATGGCGTACGATACGTTGGATCCATAATTGGATCCTTGTTTGCTCCAGGTTATCCCAGGCCTCACGCCATCGTTGCTCCATTTCTGCAGCGTTCTCAGGGGCTCCCTTTTCAGTAGTTTTTCTTTTGAGCCATGGCCATGCAGGCTCAATCATGTTGAGGTCCGGTGAATTGCCGTTCCAAACAATCCGTGGGACCTGCTCCTTCTCATACAGATGGTTCTGTATCCAATGTGAATGGGCAGGAGCTTTATCCTCTTGTACAATTGTGAGAGGGCGTTGTATCATACACTGCTTTGCGAAGGGTATCATAAGGGGCTCAAGGACCTCTGTTTGATAGCGAAACCAATCAATCCCTCCATTACTTTTGCTCTCGCGTTCGAGTCTCCCATGGGCCTTATCCCATTTCCACTGAGGCTTTCTGCCAGGCTTGGTTCTCAACGCTACCCTCCTCATGCCAGTAGTAAGCTCCCACTCCTCTCTTTTTTGAGCCTCATAGAACTGATTAAGTTTCTCCACCTTTTTGACAGCAGCGTCTCTCATTTTTTTTGTTTCTTTTGGGTATATGTAACAGGGTCCTTTAGCATCATATGAGAAGCAGCCCCAGAACATGAACTGGCTGAATCCCTTCCACCTGTTTCTGATACAACTTTTGACGGATTTCTCATGTGGTTGCCGCCAAATACGAAGACTGCCTCGTCGCTGGCCTAAAACGATTGAGGTTTCGTCACTCCATATAACGTTTTTCCAATCCTCAAGAGTCCAATGCTCATATCGTTGAGCAAATTTGAGCCTCTCAGTCCTCATCTTTGGCGTGAGGCCAGGTTTTTTCGTAGGTTTAACGTTGACAAAGCCCTGACTCTTCAATGATCTCCAAACAGTCATGTGACCTACATCTCTGCCCTCTGCTTTAAACTCAGCTGCAATCTCCATAGTACTCTTTTCACGCCCGTATCGATCCCGACGCACCTTCTCTGCCACCAATTGATCAAAAGAAGCAGTCCTCTTAAGCTTCTGTCGTTTGGGTGGCTCGTCAGCAAGATACTCGTCAGCAAGAGGAGTATCCTTCACATAGCCACGCTCCTCCGCCCGTTTGAGCCACCTTAATTGCTGGCGTTGATTAATACCAGTAACCCTCTCAACCTCCTTCACAGAGGCTCCATGTAAGCGTAGGCCTACTACATGAGCCCTCAGTGAAATATCATGAGCGTTCACCATGTTGAAATGCTTCAATCTGAAAAAAGTGATAGATATAGTTGATCAAACATCACACAAGCGTACACAGGTTTTTCATTTCACTGAGACTATATAAAACCCATACAAATATAGTGTATATGCAGAATGAGTTGTACTGTAAGGATCAAGTTTGATGGCACCGAAACTGGGCCGAATACGAGCGCACAGGCCAGAAGTCATTTGAACTGGTAAGCACCTCCGTAGCATTGCTGCAGAGACAGAGTTTGGATGCAAGTGCACGGCCGGGACGACAGTGAGTCTAGGTCGGACTTAATTTTAATATGTCTTCAGCCACATGCGGAGAACTTGCAGCCAAAGTCGGCCATTTGCAGATCAATGAATGCTGTGATCAAGCACTGCCGTCTCAATCATGGCATGTACCGAGTATTAATGAGCGCGAGCATCGCGTGCTTGTTCACGCTCAGGGCAAACATCAGGTTCGCGAGTTGTGAAACAATAGATTACTGAGTACTCCCAACAACGACGCCAGAATCCCAAGAAAGGCCGCTCGTAATACCACTATTATGTAGTATTATGTCGTTGTCTGGACCATTCCACCTGATACACCACCAATCGCTCTTGGCCTGTCTTCTATTAACTATGAGCCAAGCCGAAACGGCCATGTATTAATAATTAGATTCTGGGCAAAATCATAAAGTCCATGGCAACTTTTCAACGCCTTTGCTTCCTATTGTGGAGATGCCAATGTTTTACAGTCTCGGAATCCACGGCACTGCAGCGGAATGCCAAACTCTCTGCGTCGGGTCAATCTGTCACTTCTGGTCGTGCAAAACAAAACTAGTTGTCATTAGTTATGCTAAGAAATGTCCTGAAAGCTTGAGAGTAACAAGGCGATTTGCGAAACCAAATGGGTTTCACCCCTAATAGTGGGACGGGCAGCCCCTTTACAAGAAGCGGGAAAACACATCAAATGTCGAGAATTCGTGGTCCCCGGGCCCACTCCAACAATGAGCTTGTTTTCATGCTGTAATTAGGCTTTGTGCGATTGAGTCAGCGGGTTTATTTTTGCACGTTTATGCCGAGCTAGGTCCCGAGACGGCATATCGTACGATGGTTAGTCACTGGGAATACCTTGTTGGTATTATCCCTTACATACAAGATCCATCTTGTGCGACTGGAAAGTTGTAAGAAAATAACTACCTACGGAGTACAGAGTATTATTACTTCAAATATTCATGCCGAAAAAGGCGCTTAACAAAGAGCTAACCTTTGACCTTCCCTATTCTCACTTTCTCGTATTCCTGTCAGTTTTTGGTTTCTCTCCTTACTGTGCTCCGTACATAACTCTGTATACGGAGTATGTATGACTAGTTACGGAGTAGTTATGGTATGTAGTTGTGTAGAGATTCGGCTCGTATGCACGAGCCTACTCAGCCTTGCCCCCAACGCCCTTTTCATATCCAATGTGGTCGCCTGAAATGGACTCGAATCATAAATGACGTTGACAAGATAACCGAATACTGAACTTTAGGTAAGAAGTATAGATCTATGAGGCCGAACAGGTAGTACCACCGGTGCATCGTGCAGATCTATGGAGTATTTAGAGTTCATCTAGGTATTACCACGTGTGTAGGTCCATTATTACGCGTAATAAGGGTCCCAAGTTAAGCGCATATTATTCCCTGTACTTATACCAAAGCTCGATTTTATGGTTCTTTGAACCCCATCTCGACTCTCTACTGACTACCTATGCCTACTGGATCATGACTAGCTAACTTCTCAGTCTGGTACATTATCATCAAGCGGACTCAAGTAATGGGAACAAGAGGCTTTGTAGACTCGAATTCATTGGGATGAGAAAGTAGTGCTTGGCGTCCACCCTTGATAGCTGCTACATGATTTGTACAATTCACACCATTTCTGTGCATTGCGTCTTAGTTAAAGACAGTAAACTGACATGAAAGATATCGTGGATTCAGAAAGAATAGGGGAAGTTCGCCATCACACCGCGCGCTATGTCCAAGACCCCGACCAAATCCATTTGCAATCCTGATAGCATCGAAAAGCTAAATGGGCGCATAATGTATGGGTATTAAAGCAGCGTGTCGGCAAAGTTGGTCTGTTATTGGTACCAAATATGATATAGATGGCCGCCCTTGAATTCTAAACGGCATCGCACGCTTACAGTTTCAACCCCCATTCCCTCCGCTCCCTCCTCCCCTTATTGCCATTATTGTCGATGTTTCTGGGCATTTCATCTACCTAGTGGTCTTCAGCGTTGTTGCCACAAGCATATTGTAAACTAGGTCGATGGATTGATTCAGAAATAACCCGACTTGTATCGGCCGCAGGGCCCCCTCGCAACTACGCGAAAACGTAGCCACCTCCGTAGGAACCAAGCAATTCATAAACCCCCTGTCGAACGAACGACCCGGAGTAGAGGTCCAGTTAGGATGCAGTGTTTAGTGCTGGTTGGGTTGTCAAATCGACGTGCATGGGATTGATGCTAGATTGGATTACATCGACGACGCGCACGAACGCACTGCTACAAGGCTTGATGACTGCCCTCGATCAAGCAGTGATTAGCACCCAAGAATGCCACAGTACGAAGATAAGAAACGATCCGAGGAGCTGGGCGCATTGTGCTGGGAAGGTACGTTGCGAATTTGTTTGGACATTCTTGTTCCATATATTCATCATAGCAAAGTGAATACAAGATGGATTCTAAACTTCCTGCAAGTAACTGAAAGAGCTAACAGAGACTTCAAAGCAGCTCGTATACTGCCCCAACAACTCGTATAGGGGCTTCAAACTTGCCTATGTAAGGAGTAGAGATTAGTAATAATAGCAATACAGTGATCATATCCCATGCACTTCTAAGCTCCCTCCTCGCAACAAAGGGGTTTTTCCAACCAAGTCTGGATACTACCGCATAAAATAGCAGAGCTTGATTGAACTGTAGACCTACAGGGCATCAGGATGTACTTAGATACATAGACTGTACAAAGTATTGCCGCGTATCTCTGGTAGAAACGATGTAAACGAGATATGAATTATACTTGTCGTTAGCAAATTATACTCCCTTGTGATTTGCTTCACTCTACAGGAACCTATAATAAATTTCTTCACAGAAGATATCAGCACCGCCTTAGATTACAAGTCTTTTGAATTACATTAAGCGCTACTTTTGACTAATGCAGCCTGCAAGTAGGGGTTTATGTGCCTATCGAAGCAGATAATCTGCAATTTGTTAAGCAGGGTCAAAGTGATGAGATTTGAGGCTCTAGATGAGGAGTATAAGAACAAATCGCTCAAACTTGCTATACCGGCTCTGTTACCCTATAAGAGCAATGTATGTTCATTGCAACATGGCCCTTGTTGCACAAGATCGCAAGGCAACTGTTTGTTCTACAATTGATCAGTGTTACACAGTAGCGTACCACTTGTGACAGGCTGTTCCCCACAACAAGCGTGCCGGCGCCTTTGGAGAATTATGCTAAATAGGGTGGACGTCAGTTGCGTTGACATTAAAATCAACCTGGCTATGCTGAGATTCTGGAGATGAACAAGATGTGAAAATGTAGTTGGCGTTGACTTTTGCAACTGGCATCGTTTGCGTCAACACCCGGAGAACCCTCGGGGAGGATGTGGACCATGGCAAAGCAAAATTGCACGATAATGTCACTGACCGGTCAGCCTGCCGCTTGTAACTTGTTGGCGACATGTTGTGGGACACATGATAATTTAGCGCGCAACTATGTCGCGAGTCTGAATCGCGTCGCCCGACAACGACGGATGATTTTTGGGCTAAAATGCGTGGCTAAATACCTACCTAGGTAAGGTTACTGTACTCCGTAGGTATTAGGATCTTGTAAGGCCTAGTTACCGCCCAGAAAATAGTCACCATAATCTACTAGCATTCTTCTATCCTGTACTCCGGGGTCCGTATGCCCAGCTGCATGGTAATTGATGTTGCAAGTACTCCGTAGAGCCCTTGATAGATCAAGACACGGTCGTTGAGGTACACTGACTCCAACGTCATACGAACGTGTTTTACTACCTATATATACCTATCTAGGTAGGTATCCCATGACTATCGAGGAAGAGTTACTCCGTACACAAGGTTAGGGCTGAAGATGGCCGACGAGGAACAGGCAAAAGTCGTAACTATGTATGTATATAGACATACCCCTGAACGAGATCCCCAACCATGTGGGCCCGTTAGCCAACCACTCTATCATCACATTCTCACTCTCTTGTATCAAGCCGTTTTTGAGCCACACGCCCACTTGCTATGAGTCGCCAGCCACTGACTCTATGATGTAGATGTTCACGCTCACCACTCTCAAACATGGTATCCACACCTACATACCTTTGTTTTTCCGGAGAGAAGAACCCGAAGATAGTTTCATTTCCTATAACTAACTATAAAACATTCCACGCTATGTAGATGGCGCCGTCGGATGCCGCGCGACCGTCGCGCCCGCGGGCCCGGCCTAGACTGTGGGTTCACGATCCTTCAAGCTTCATACGGTATACCTACTGAAGCTGCCTGTCAGTCAACCAACTTTAACCGAAATCATCGTATCGACATTCGGCTTGGCCCATTCACCGGTCAAGAAACCCTGGTACAGCGTCACAGTCAAGCGAGTTGGAACAACCTCAAGGAACACCATCAAGAACGCCATCGCCAAACCCAACGTCTCTTAGCTACAAACTATGTGGGTGCTTTGCTACCCGTCATGCTATCTTCAGCTAAGGTATTCGGCACCTCCGCGAATCAAACTGCTGGATAGCATGCTTGAACCTGTTCCTGCGTCTTGCGAGACCCAAAACGGACTTTTAACAATGGCAGCCTTGGCCTCTGCCGTCTGAGGCATGCTTCCGCATGCCAAAATGTGGCAAGGTATGTATGTAGGTACTCAAGCCGACTGTATGTAGGTACCATAGTTGCCTGATGGCAAGATGTAGCGTAATCTCCCATGTAGTTTTTCTCCTTTGTCCTGCACTTATATAGTCACTCCTTGCGTCACTGTCCTATATCCAGTCATTCCGTTGAGTAACTATCATCATTGCAACCGCTTGGTTTGCGTCCTCTCGTTGAGTCTAATCACACCACGATCTTTCTAGGCCTCTGGCCGTCCATTCATTCAAATCCGTAGTGTTACATACCCTTGATCCCATAATCATGCCCCCCTCGACGTTCGCTTTGGCGGCTGCGGCTTTGGCCGTTACTACTTCAGCAGTGTTTAATCCTACCGGGAACCAGAATGTGGTCATGTATTGGGGCCAAGGATCCAATCTTGATCTCTCAGAAGTTTGCAGCGATCCTTCCATCGACCTTGTTGTTCTTGGTTTCGTCAGTGGGTTTCCCAAGGAGGTTGGCGATTACCCAAAGACCAACTTTGGTATGTATATATCATCACGGTGAATGCGTGTTTACTAACATAGTCTTAGCAAACTCATGCCGGGGAGACTACTACCCCGACCCAAAGGACAATACAAAGAACAGCGGACTGTTGAAGACATGCCCAACCATTGAGCCCGGCATCAACAAGTGCCACGACAACGGCAAGAAGGTTCTGCTTTCACTCGGTGGAGCAATGCCAAATGACTACTATCTGCCCAGCGAGGAAGTAGCAAGATACTTTGCCAGGTTCCTTACAGGAGCTTTTGGGCCCAAACAAAACGGATGGGACGGCCCTCGCCCATTCGGCAACGCCGCTGTCGACGGCTTCGACTTTGACCTTGAAGCAGAGGAATCGCAGATTCCCTCTGGCTATCACCTCTACGCACACTACGCCACGCTTGCCAACGCCATCAAGACCCTCCAGCCATCTGCCATCCTCTCAGCCGCTCCCCAGTGCATGTTACCCGATATTCACCTCGAGGACCCACTCGGTCACGCTCCCTTTGACTACATCTTCACCCAGTTCTACAACACCCCGCAGTGCAGTGCCAGGCTGGGGTGGTCGCAGCTCAACAGCCCTTCAACAGGCTTCACTTTCAAAGATTGGACACTGTGGATCCAAAAATACTCCTTCAACAAGGGCGCAAAGCTGTACATGGGTCTGCCGGGTGGCATCGATGGTGTAGGCAGCTACAAGGATCACTACCTGAGCCCGCCGGAAGCAAATGCGCTTGTGACAAAGTGGAAGAATGACGCTTCTACTGCTGGCACGTTTGGCGGAATCATGCTTTGGTCGTCGAATATAGCATCCAGGAACATTGTCAGGTGCGGTACTTACCAGTATTGGATGAGGGCTGTTCTTGATGGGACTTTTGCCGCCAAGTATGGTGCTGGATGTACTGTTTCAAGCTCTGTGGTCTCGTTGTCTGCTGTTCAAACTTTGTCCAGTGTTGCGTCTTCTGCGTCGTCTTTGGCTGTTGCGTCGTCTATTGCCATTTCATCCTCGGCTGTATTCTCTTCAGTTGTTGTTGCTTCTTCAGCCGTCTCGTACTCGGCTGCATCCTCTTCGGCGGTTGCTTCGTCTTCTGCTGTCGCCTCGTCTTCAGCCATAGTCTCATCTTCGGCTGTGGCTTCTTCTTCGGTCGTGTCCTCTTCAGCTGTAGCCTCGTCTTCCAAAATCATTTCTTCGTCCTCCGCTGTGGTTTCGTCAAGCGCTGTTGCCTCTTCGTCCGCTGCTGTCTCCTCCAGTGCCGTCGCCTCGCCTTCTGCTATTACCTCTTCAAGTACCGCTACCTCATCGTCGACGGTCATTCCATATTCTTCAGCTGTTGCTTGGTCGAGCGCCATCGCCTCATCACCTGCAGCTATTTCCAGTGCGGCTATTTCGTCGTCAGCAGTGCTTTCATCATCCTCAGCAGTCGTTTCGTCGAGCGTGGTTGTCTCTAGTGCTGTTGCTTCATTTTCTAATGTTGTTTTGTCAAGTACTGTCGCCTCGTCATCCGCCGTCATTCCACCATCGTCGGCTGTCGCGTCTAGTGTTGTAGTTGAATCGTCTTCGGCTGCCGCCTCGTCGAGTGTTGTTGTTGTTGTTGTTGTTGTTCCATCAGCTTCTGACATTGGCTGCAGCAGCGTTGTTCATTCATCATCGGCCCCACCATCTGCAATTGTCTCTATATCTGCCTCTGCCTCCGTAGTCACTTCAGCTTCAATCTCGGCTATTTCACCGTCTGCATCTGACAGGGCCAGCTCGAGCGCACAACCTGGTCCCCCGAGCTCTGGCACCGTCAACATTACCTATCCAAAACAGACTACCGGCAGAGTGCCACAGTCTACTGGCGGAAGCTACATTGTTCCTTCACCCAGCTCCCAGGACGTTCCAGCTTATCCCAATAGCCCAGCTCCAGCTTCGTCTACCCCTTGCACTACTGCCAGCAATGGTTCCCCAGCCTCCGAGGTTTGGAGTGTGAGTGCCAGTCCGAGTCTTGCGCAGCCTGGGAATGGCGGCGGTCCTTCTTCCGTGCCTAGCTATTCTGCTGATAACAAGGATACTGGGATTGGGCATGCAATTAACAGACAAACCACGACGACGACGCTTTTTTTGACGACTGTTCAGGTTGTTGTTGTTGTGGAGACGCCTGCTGCTGTGCAGAGTGGTAGTAGTGGTGGTGCAGTTGGGGGATATACGACGGGGACGGGTGTTTCTTTTACGGGTGTTTTGGTTGGGGGATTGGTGGTGGGGGTTTTGTTGGGGATGTGAATGAATACTAGGTAGTTTTTTTTTTGTTTTGCTTTGTTTTTATGGTTATTTTCTTGGGGGTGGATTGGAGATGGATTGATGGATGATGAAGGGAATTGGAATTGGAATTGGAATTGGAATTGGAATTTGGTCATGCAAGTAAAGTTGAATGTTATGTACTCGGTAGTCTGCTTGTGAGTAATGCATTATCAAGTTTGTTGGCTGGGTGAAAAGGTAGTGTTGATGAGCATCAAGTGTAGTAACTAGAGTAGAATCATGTCACTGACAGGCTCCTCTCCCAGATGCAGCAAGTTTTGTTAAGCATGGAATGCCGACCCCTGAAGCCTGCATGACGAAACATGCAGCACCCAGCCTCGCGTATGCACAAGGTAGAGTTGGCCGTGATTCCAGATCGACGCTACCGTCATGCATATCGAGGCCTTGCCCACGAGTGTGGAGCGTTGATGTGTAACGGTAGCACAAACTCGAGTACGGAGTACATGCTTATATGATATACATGGCTGAGTACTCTGTATGGATATAGACTACTCCGTAGGTACATACAACAAAGGGAGCACATGTTTGGTAGACGAACAAGGGGCTGAGATGGCCATGATCGACCCGTTGCGGCCCGCCGTGGTTCTCGGGGAGATCAAACAAGGCGTAGTGGGCAGCTGATTGGTGAAAGCTTGCTTGTCCAGAAGAGAAGTGGCTCAAGGGTGAAGGACAAGGTGACGACGTGACGACCATTTTGCTCGTATGGTTGCACGTCCAAGCCCCAGCAGCGTGTTTTGAGTATTATGATTGTTATTTGTTTTGTTTTTTTGTTTTACGAGAGCAAGAATGGGTCAGTCGACGACTCGACGGTGCCTTGACCGCCTCCAATGACGGGGCATGGGGGCTTAGTTGGGCGTCTGCCAACTCATCGGCGCAGGATCATGGTTCATGACAGACAGACAGACAGACAGACAGACAGACACTGACAGCGCTGGCCTCATTTTCTTGAATTGCGCTTCGACCAGAGTCGCATGCACGTCTGCTGCACGCCGGCCAATGCAGCCACGGCTACCACCCACCAGCCAATTTGCGCCCGCCATTGAATTGCCATTACGTCGCCGTCTCTCTTGGAGTCTTGCGCTGTCCTGTCGCTCTCTCACGCGCCCTCTCCTTCTCCAGGCCGGCGCGCGACCTGAAGCCTGCCATGCACACCAGCCGTCGACACCGCGCCCATTGAGACGTCTCTTCTGCCAGTGTCGCCCGTGCCTGTGCGCGTGGCTGAAGGGCTGAACGACTGCCTGTGCAAATAACAACAATAGAAGAAAAAAAAAAAAGAGGTGACGTTGCTTGCTTTTTGGCCAGCAGCAGCACTGTCAGCAGCACAGCAGCAAATACTCCCGAGTCGGTACAGCACACACAACGAACCAAGGGGCCCAGAGTAAGTAACCGTCGTCGTCGTCGTCGTCGTCGTCGTCGCCGTCGTGTTGTCTTGTCTTGTATCGTGTCGTGTGTGTGGGTGTGTGTTATCGAGGGGGGTGGCTGGGCCAGGTCAGCTTCTTCCAACCTCTTCTTCCCTTCCCCCAACCACCTCGCAAATCCCATGCCATCTGGCGTGGGCACACAACCGCAATGGCTCCACTGCCAATCTCTCCATTCTCTCCATTCTCTCTGTATCTATTAACGCTTCTTCCCAGCCATTACCCTGTCCGCTCTACAGTCGGCCTTAATTGGTGCTTCACCCACACGCATTGCTGCCTCGCACCACCACCATCACCACCACCACCACCACCACCACCACCACTGCCCTCGAGCCCGCGTGGTGCAATTGCGCCTGCGGGTGTGTTGCCTCATTCGCCGAGTGAAAGGCTTTTCTCTCCAGCTCCACGGTGACGTCCAGCCCACGGCACTTGTTCACCCTGCTTCCCTCGCCCACTGCACTCCATAACGATACCCACGACCGCCACGCCCACGCCCACGCCCACGCCCAACCCTACCAAACAAGCCTCCAGGTAATACAAGACGCACCATTGCTACTCTTTGCCTCGTCCCCCAATTGCATGCACTCTTACTAAGCAAAAGCTACAGCTACGCCAGCTGCAAGCCAAAGCCTTCCATCGCACGCAGCACAACCCCACGCCCTCGTCGAGCTCCTCGCCAAGTGTCACGCCCACGCTGCGACGAACCCCAAACTTTGAACGCCCAAAGTCGGTCGATCCCGCCCACCAGCAGCACCAGCAGCAGCAACGCTCTGTCAGGTTTGCTCCCCAGGCTCCATCGACGGCGCGACCCCGTGCCCGCTCCTTCACCCAGGGCCTCGAAGCCCACCTGTTCGAGCCCCATCCTGCCCTCCGCATCTCGCGCCGGACCGCGTCGGCGATTCGATTCGTGCTCGAGGAGGCTATTCGTGTCCCCTACTCGTTCACGCCCGACCTGGTGGAGGAGAACGCGCAGATGAGCGACTTGACGGGCGCTCGAGCTACCAATGGCGGCGCTCGAGGAGGGCCCGTGCCTGTATCCCAGGCGGATCGCTCCACCATCCGCACCCCGCAGATGATTATGAACGCGCGACGCCAGCGAGCAGAAGCAGAGGAGCAGCGAAAAGCAGACGAAGAGCGCAGAAGAAGTGCTGAGCGAAGAGCCCAAGCAGCTGGCGTAGCTGGCCAACCCACCACTACCACTACCACCACCTCTACTACTACTGCTACTGCTACTGCTACTGCTACTACCGAGCCTGGAGCTCAAAGACTCCCCCCACAGTCGGGTGGCCCTTTGAGATCGGGCGATCAGTATGTACAGTATCCACCACCCGGCGTACCTCGACAACCAGAGCGGCCACTGCCACCTTCCAGTCAACCACTGCCAGACACGACTGCAGGCGCAAATTCCAGGTCGAGGGCCAATTCGCAGTCGCAACAACAGCCCAGGCCCCAACAGCAAGCCAACCAGTCTGCCACCATTCCTGCTGGTGACTCGCGACGGCCACCCCCCGTCCAACACGCAAGGCGTCCTTCTGCTCCTGCTGGCTTGTCACAAGCCGGTCCTTCTTCATCAACTGCTGCAACTGCTGCTGCTGCTGCTGCTGCTGCCGCTGCACCAC
>SSBG01000012.1:123738-136724 GCA_028220655.1 Shiraia bambusicola | reverse complement strand
GGGGGAGGGGGGAGGATGGTAAAAAAGGTATAACTAGGTAGTTATAGGTATAGTTTCTGTACAAGGGATAGATAATTAGGGGGATTAATAGAACGGATTGATACGAGGGGATGCAAGTGGGGAGAGAATAGAGGGATTATTTTGTACGTGTTTCGATTAAAGCATGAATGAAATTTTTCTTGTTAATTTTAGGTAGAGAAAGGGCATGGTTACTTGATGAGAGCGACTTTGAGTAGAAATTGTTGGAGAGGCTTGGGAGATATTCTCATGCTGTTTTTGGTGCAGATTTTTTTATATTATAGCAATATATCATTCCGCATATCCATCTTGTAGAGCCAATCACAATGTTCGCGACTTATCGAGTGTCTATGAGCATTTTTTCTTGCTCCGATTCCTTCCAGACCCCAGAACATATTTTACATTGTGCAAAATGGCAACACTTGTCGACCAAAGGACACTATCTCAGGCCAGCCAATCGACGCTCCTGAACCTCAGTCAACGCACGGCTGCCGCTGAGGAAAGCAACGACCCCAACGACAGCAGCCGCAGGCAGAGTCTGGAAAAGATTCCAGCTAGTATAGTACAAAAAGAAAATGCCCTCCATGGCAAGAATCGATCCGTAGAAGAGAGCGTGGGAGACAGGCGCATTGCTCAGGGCCTTGCTGAGGTGGCTGGCATTTGCGCCCAACGTTGCCCAAACGCCCAGTAATACCGGGAGTGCTCCAATGACTGCGGCCGCGAACACTATTGTTATGACCTTGGGAGGGGAGGAGGGATCGGCGCGGAAGATGTGGTGAATCTCAGGCTCGACAGCGTATCGTAGCGGGGCATCTGGAATGTTGAGAGGAACATTGGGGTCCCGAGCTACCTGCAAATCAAAGACTTTGTTTTTATATGCTGAAGAGGAGCCAAAAGATCCAATAACGATTGAGGCCGTGATTGGTTCCAACGAAGTAAGAAATTGATGGGGTAGATCTTTATGGGCCTGCAGAGGTTAGTGACTAACATGGGAACTGGCCTGCGATAGCATACCAAGTCGACTTTTCCTTTGCCATTTTCCTTTACGCTGAGTACGAAAGACTCCTCCAGGCCAGTGACAGGGTCGGTCAGCGTCAGGAAAGCTTGATGTGGTCGTTTGGCCGTCTTTCCATCGACTGTTGTGAGGAGAAGCTTAAGCGATTCGCTTGCGCCCAAAGACACCGACTTGGCCAGTGGCGTGGAGGGATTCAGCCTGCAAATGGTCAGTATATGTTTTGGAGCATTGCCAGACATATCGCAAGCTTACTTGTCTTTGGAGCCCGAGCCAACACCAGCACCTTTGGTGGATATGGACACAGTAGCATCCTCGAAGCTCCAAGACGAAGCGGCAGACGCAATTGCCGCACCCGATACCAGAAGGGTAGATACAAAGCTGCTCAAGACCCTCATCTTTACTGTCGTCGAAATCAATTGAACGTCGAAGCTCTTGAGCGTGGAAGGACAGCTTACGTCTCCGGAGTTTCGTCGGCCCATGTCATGTGGCCAGTGCGCCCTTGCTAGGGCCCTTCATCTCATGAACCATCAAAATTCACAACTCGAATATAAAACGATTACTAGTTATTGAAAAACATCACCTGGTCAGATGTATTGCGAAGCCAGACTCAACATAACCGGCAACTCCAGATGAACGCAAGAATCTATTTACAGCATTAAGCTGGTGCAGCGGCATTCGCAGCATTCTCTCCACCACCCCCGCCCCCTGTGAGGTTTGCCATGAATTCGTGATATCTGAAGATTTCCCCTCGTCCAAGGCCCTTGCCGCCCTTGCCAAACGCCCTGCGCCCTCTAAACTCCTCCACAGCCATGTCGATTTCTCGTTCGGTCAATTTGCGCTCGCCAGGTTCAGGTGCAGTATGCAGCAGAGCATCTTTCAATTCAGCCAAGTCGATCTGTCCATCGTCGCCATCGTCAAAGGCCTCAAAGGCAGCGTTCAGCTCACTTGAGCGCGATAAGCCACTCAAGAGGTCTGATATAGTATTGAGGTAGGTAGCCAAGTTGATTGATTGTGCACCATTAAAGTATGCAGCAAGTGTCGATGGCGTGGCAGACAGGCCAAGCTGCGAGAGCATATCAGCAACGTCTGCCGAGTTCACATGTCCATCGTTGTCCCGGTCCATGACACTGAACGATTCTCGCATGCTGTGTAGAAGTGGGGGTGGCAGTTTCGATAATGCATCGCCGGCAACGGCCCGTGTCAATACAGCTGGTCGTGGTGATGGACGGACGGCTATATTTTCTGCTGATGTGGGATATTTTGTCGGCACGTCCTTTTCAAAAGAACTTGGTCGTCCTACGAGGGGGGGCGTGCTCTCTCTGGCACTTTCGAACCGCGCAGCCATGGCAGCAGTGCTCAAAGGCCGCACAGTGTTCTCTGACGAGCTTGACACGTTTCGTGCAGGCGAAGCGAGGTGGCGGGTGGGCGAAGTAGACAGGTCTGGTGCAGCCGTAGTGCCCCGTGTGCTCAGCCATGATGGTGGGTTCTGAGAAGCATTGCTTGTTGTTGACTGTCGAGGTAGTGTCGGCTGCGAGGGTGTAGTAGGCGTGTCTCGTGGCTTCAATGGCGAACTGTTAGGCGTCAAAGGGCGCACTGTGGACGGCGAGTTCTCTCGTATAGAGCCCGGTCGACGAAAGGGCGACTGGCGTGGGCTGTTGAAGGAGAGAGGCGAGGGCTTGTATGGGGTTGGGGTTGTCGACTGTTGACAGTTAGCAGCCATTCTACCTACCCAGGTAGCCATAGTCAGAGTTTTGTAGGTAGCAAACATACCATGTTGGGTGTGCAGTGTACCACGGTTGACGTCGGTCCGTAGTGGGGATCCAGCATGCGCAGTGATGAATGCGGGTGTTTGGGGTTGATGTTGACGTTTGGCGGCCTTCCCTGGCAACGGCATGCAAACCATGCAAACATACAACCAGCATTAGTCAGCAGAGCGATGTTATCCCTGTCACCTCTACCAACTATCGATAAGGGCCATGTTCAGGGTCCAGCCGCACCTTAGTCTTCACTGTACATACCTATTCCGCTTCGGCGTCTCATTTCGCCGGCTCGAGCTCTCTCTCCCGATTGCCTACTGCTGGCTGCTTCAAAATTCATTCGCTATTGACAGTTCCGGCTGAGTTGTGTGTCCATTCGGAACACGGATACACGACACCCCTGAGGGGGAGGGCCACGAACCTTAGTGCTGGGTCTGCAGATCGCAGCATGTTCAAACCAGCGCAATCGTCAACAAGATGGAGACAGTCGCATACACCAACATGGCGGGAGTAATGGCCCCTCGCCCAAAGGCGCCCCCGCCCTCACAACCACCACAGATTCCTCAGCCTGCTCCGCCTGCGCTACAGCGCCAGCCTTCCTTCTCATCCTTCCCGCCCTCACGCTCGCCGTCTGCCATATCGCTTCGCAACGACAAGAAGACGCGTTCCCCTCAGCCGCCCATGCTTCGTGAGGATGAAGCCTCGACCCGTTCTTCTGCCCGCTCTTCACAACCGTCGATTGCTGAGCCCCCCAAACACAACTCGCGACTACGCTCCCAGTACCCTGCTGATGCGATTGAGAACCATGTCGAGTATATCCTCGTAGCCTCGTTCGACATTGACCGCGGTTCCATCATGGAACACCAATACCCTGCTGCAATCAGTGGGGACGAGACCATGCTGGCCGAACTCATGCTGCCAGATCAAACACACAAGCGAAACGAGGACTGGACCATTTTCTTTTTGCACAAGGACACAACTGCTGAGGAAGAGGAAAGGGAGGCGAGGAGGGAGCGTCGGCGCAAGCGTAAGCGGCGGAAGGAAGGCTTGGACGACGACGATGCTACCGCTGGCGCAGAAGACCAGGATGGCGAGGATGGCGGGGATGGCGGGGATGGCGAGGATGATCAAGGCAATTACGATACTGAGAGTGAAGACGAAGAGGATTCAGACGGCCCGCCATTGGTCTATGTGCTGAACTTGGTCAATACCAAACTAGACACGACTGTGAAGCGGTATGCAAAGTCATTACGAGACTCATTGCTAGATACTAACTTGCCACAGAGGCTCAATCGTCAAAGCCATGGCAATCTGCACTAGACATTCCTTCCTCCATATTTACAAACCACTTCTGCTTCTCGCTCTCGAAGAATACTTTAGGGCGCCCGTGCTCGACACTCTCGCCTCGCTGTATCACGCCCTGAATGCAATGGACTTGTCTCTTCTGCCACGCCTGTCTATTTTAGAAAACTTTGTACTGCACGCCAGCGATGCAAAAGACATGTTCATTGAAAAGTTTGAGCAGATGGTCAGAAGGCAAAAAAGACTGGATACTGAAAGGAACTCGCTCGAGATGTCTGATTCGATTCCTAGGAAAAAGACGTATACATTGCCTCGAGACACTCATGAATTCGAGTCGAAAATCAACTACAACGGCATTCCAGTGCCCGTCAAGATACCCACTGCCCTAAGTCCAGAGACTGTAGGTGATTTCTCTCTCATCAAGCTGATCCAGACCTTTTCGACGCCTCACTCCACACAACCGCAACCCTTTGCACTGCACCCGCATCTTACAACAAATGGCGCCTTCACCCATCCCATTATTGTTCTTGTCAATGCCCTCCTGACCCAGAAACGCATCATTTTTCTCGGGCACAACCGACCGTCTGGCGAAGTGGCTGAGGCTGTTCTCGCGGCCTGCGCACTTGCGTCCGGCGGTGTGCTGCGTGGCTTCGTTCGCCATGCATTTCCCTATACAGATCTTAGCAAGGTTGATGACCTCCTCAAAGTGCCTGGTTTTATCGCTGGTGTCACCAACCCCGCGTTTTCGTACAAGCCAGAGTGGTGGGACCTGCTGTGCGATTTACCAACGGGACGCATGAAGATCAGCAACCGTATCGAAGCTGCATTGCCAACAGACGGCTCACTGTACTTCCAACAGCAGGGTATACCAGTCAACGGCGGCGGAGGAACTGCCATGGCAGATAGTAAAAGTGGGGTCGACTGGACCGGCGACCATGCTTTCATGGACACACTCGTTCAATCCATTGCAAACCGACACGGTGAGAATGCCATTCGCGCAAAATGGCGATCGTGGGTTCTCAAGTTCACTCGCATTGCTGCTGCTTTTGAAGAGACAGTGTACGGGGCCTCTGCTCTTTACATAGGGAGCCACGAGACGGATGCTGGTGCCTATGGCGTATCAGGGCATGGCTACGTATGGCCCGATGAAGGTGCAAGGCTCAGAGAATTGGCAGCCAACGTGCATCGTATTGAGGGCTGGAGAACGACGAGAAGCTATTATAGCTGCGTTCAGGATCTAGCCAGAGAGTGGAGCAAGAGACCTGTACGAGGGTTGGATCTAGCGCATCAACACGACAAGCTTCGGTGCCTCAAGTTGACGCACGATGCTTCTGCGGCAATATACCTCGCGCTGGCGCGATGTGTCGAAGAAGCTGGCGATGCGTCTATAAGCAGTTTGGGGTCCGAAATTGATTTAGCCAACCCGCAGTCGCTCACATTAGCCAACGACCCTGAGCGGAAGCCAGGCCCCCAATTACGGTACGACACAATCCTCCAGCTCCTTTGCGTCATACCAGATAGCAACGCGGGACTGTTCTACCTGAGTTTGGGCCTGTTCCACCCGAGGCAGGACGTGCGGATGGCAACTGTCAAGTTATTGGAAAGGATCATGGACCATCCTGCCGGGCGACACTTTTGGTCGAGTCTGGGACGGTTTGCCAAACTAGCATTCTTCCGGGTGAAGCGGGAAGAAGGGGCGCAAGGAAAGTAGGTAGCATGTGCATTGTGATGCTGTGATGCTGTGCAACAATGGCTTGGGGTTTTTGAGTTTGGGTAGGTGAATTATTTCTTATGAACAATCGGCTGGGTTTACATATAGTTTTGGGTTGAGCAGAAGGTTCAAGGCAATGGTGTCATGTGGGGGATGGCATTACAGAAATCCATGGAGCAAGTACATAGTAAGGCAACTTATCATGGGTCAGTGTGCAAATGATTGGATTTTGGGGTCGCTTTACCTACCTGCCCTGCCTACTATGTAGGTAACTTGATGTGTATCATGTATGTATAACTACCCATTATCGCATCCTTTGTTCTGGGGCTTGTCAAGGGAGCTAATCAGAAGGCCTCGCCTATATGTCGCAATCAGGCTAGCGTAAGAAGCTTACCAAGATATTATATATGTAGTACATCTGATTCCGCTTTAGCGTGGAGGTGAGCGTTGTATTATATTAGGCGGTATTAGAAAACTGTTGATTACATGGTAATAGATTGATAATACCATGCACAGGTATGCATGAAATAATTACAGCTTAAGGTTGATGGGCTTGGCACGCTAGAAACTAAGCGAAGCCTTCTGAATGGCGGGGTGCTTGGAGGAGTGATTGTGACATGACTCAGCGTCCGCGGAAGCAACTTTCTACCGAGTACCTAGTCCATTCTCTAGAGTCTAAAGTATTAACACTTCACTCGAGCCCCAACAAAAGCTGCCAGTGTGGTTTGCACAGCATGGCGTGTATCCGACCTATGCAGGCGTGCGACCTCCTCGACATGTCATCAACCAATCTGGACCCTCTCACCGAGACATATAATATTGGCTTCTACTTGGAATACCTGACCAAATGGCCCGAGCTATGTCAAGTCATAGTGGGCGGTGATGGGCGTATAGAAGGCTACAGTATGCTTGCCATGATTCAGATTGTCGCAGCAGCGTACAAGATGGACCAGATGATGAACAAAAAAGAAGAAGGAAATTAACTTTTCAAATCGTTAGTCCTAGGAAAACTCGAATCATCCCCGTATGCCGCGCCCATCACACCTTACAAACCTTCGACCACGGGTGTCGAATATCCAAACTACCTCCCTTGGCACGGGCACATCACCGCCCTCACCGTTGCACCTAGCGCTCGCCGTTTGGGCCACGCCACCGCACTGTCCTCAGCTCTCGAGCGCTCGTCAGACGCAGCCAACGCGTGGTTCGTCGACCTATACGTCCGCACAAGCAATGAGATTGCAAAAGAGCTGTACAGAAAAATGGGCTATTCCGTGTACAGGCGAGTCGTGGATTACTACAATGATGGCGAGGATGCATTTGATATGCGCAAGCCACTGAGTAGGGATAAAGACAGGGGCACGGTCAGGGAGAATGGAGAAGATGTGCGTGTGGGTCCAGACGAGGTTTGGTAACTAGAAAAGCGGAACAAAGGAAGAAGAAGTAAAAAAGAAAGGAAAGACGAAGCTCTGTGTGAGACGCATTTCCATTGCCTCGGTCCACACCTTTCCCTGACAGATACGAATACAGTAATTAGTATTACTACATAGGTATATACTCACGTGACACAATAACACGCAGCGGATGATGATCGTCCGGTATACGTTTGACGTCCTTGCCTTCATTGACGCAAGAACGGATGAAAACCGAGTCAAAAGCCCACACTAGCAGAGCGGTTATCATTAGTCGAAAAAAAAAAGAAAGTGATGGGGTTACTATTACTATTTGCTGTCATGTAATTACGGCCCAGACCAGACCAGTGCAGGTCGCCGCAGCCCGCTAAATCAATTACTTACTTATACATATGCATGCTCCGTCTCGGCCAACTGGGCCCCGGCCCACTAAGACGACACGAGCAAAGAAAAGAGAAAGCAAGTTTGGAGAATAATAATACGGGGGGACACTTGACCAACGAAGAAGGTCACAAGGCACGCTGGAAGCTTAATCCTTTTTGTTTTTGTTTTGTTTTGTTTTTTCGCCTTCTCCTTTCAACTAGAAACAACATAATTTGTTCGTTCCTCAACCCCTGAGCTCGAGTACTGTCAGCCACAATCCTCGCGCCCACATAAGGGCTCCGATAGGAAGCCTCATACAACCCATCTCAATAAGATGGGGCGATCTAGTATTATCGCGAGCGGCAAGGTAGTATACAGGGGGAAAGTGGCCGGGACTCAGCCAAAGGAGCTCTCTGCTTCGCGCTAAGCTTACTACGTATGTATATAGATCCCCACGCTCCCATGTCTGTGGGAGCATGGCTTTTAATACAATTGATTACTGATTAACTAACTACAAGCTCTCATCTGTCTATTTCCTTGAACGCCCCGCTCTCCCACTAATTTGTGGACAGAGAAACTCCACCCACAGAATTAATTATCCCCTCTGTTAAACCCTGCCCAATCTGGACAATTTTGTTCAAAAGTTTATCCAAAGCCAGGCCGAGTTGGGCAGGCAAGGACTTGATAAATATCATCATCATCATCATCATATCTATATGCAAGTAACGGTTGCTTGCACAATTGGACAGTTGTCAAGCGAATTAATATTACATGCATACCTACCCAGATAATCGAACCCCCAAAAAGGAAAAACCCCTAATTAATAACTACTACGTACTCATTGTATTGTGGGTCGCGGGGGCTAGTTAGCTATAGGTAACCTAGTCCGTGGAAAAAAGCATAGGTAGGTAGGTGTGTATAACGGAGTACCTATAACTATGTAAATATTAACTAGTTTTCTTTGCCTTTTTCCACCCCCTTCCATTTTGATTATATACCTATTACTAGCTACATATGTAGATGAGATATGGACTGTTTTCAATCTACCGCCGGTAAAAACATTTGTCAACATTAAGATTTAGCAAAACGGGCTAGGGGGGTGCGGAGCGGATGCCGCGGCAACGTGGCCGACTGGAAAAGTAACTATAGGCTAGGTAATTACGGAGTACTAGGTAGTTGGTAATTAATTAATACATGGCATCACGTTTCTGCTCAGGGCGCGACTCGATAGTTTATGGAAAGTGGAAAAAGGAAAAATGGTTCAAGTGTGGTCGGCTACCCTACCCCATGGAAAGGTAGGGTAGGGGAGGTACTTAGTGGGCATTATATTATTCATGCGTGTAGGTAAGTTATTTTACTGGTCGTTTGCATGGATCCACTCTGCCGTGAGGATCAGTGACTACTGCTGCGTTTCTTCTTCGTATTCGTAATGTGTACTCGGTATGATAAAATGCAGGTATGAGCAACGATGGAGGAAAAGGCTAGTCTCCACTCCACGTGGTGGAAAGAGGCGAGGGGCTGGGGTTTTGTGAAAGCTAAAACTATCTAGATGTGAAAAGAGTCTACGCTGCCTTCACGGTCGGCATTCATGTAGTTTCTAAAGGAGGCGGTCGGGGATCTGGGCGACTTGATGGCGCGCTGGTCATTGGGAAAGCTTTGGTCGCGAGGGCTGGTTGGGAGCCGGAGGGCTTGGATGGCAATGTGGCGTGGGGGATTGACGGAATAGTTATTGTAGCCGTTCCCAGACGAGGGGGAACGGCTCCGGGACATGTACTCGCCAAAGTCGACATAGTCGTCTTCGTAGTTTCCTAGACGGCTGACGTTGGTCGAGCGAGGCGCCATGCTGATGCTTCCCTCCCTTCTGTTACGTATATCGAGGGCGATGGGCGGTGCTTGCCGGAATTTACGAACGGGGCTCGAGTGCTTGTCTTCGTCGACCAAGATGACCATCCACACACCCACAGCGCCAGAAGGGCCCAGCAGCGGTGTGCAATGTATCCACCTTGGTCGTCCCTCTTCTTCCGAGTCTTGTGGATGCTTCACTGCATGCGAGAGCCATCGAATTTTGGCCGTCACGCCTCTCGATCCGTCGGTAAAAGCGTGGGCCAGCGATTCTCTCACGTGTACCGTTCCTCCTATTCGGTCGAGGAAATGCGATTGAAGTATGCCCGGAACGCGAAGTGATGGGGATGTGAAGAGAATGCGAAGCGATGGCGCAGGGCGAATCAAGAGATACTGTCATGCTGTCAGTTGGTGCAAAAAGCAGATTTTTTTAAAACAGAGAGAGACATCACAACTCACATGTTTGTACGGCCCACTCAATTTTCCGTCAGCCTTGAGACTTGGCTGTTCTGCCTTTTCTTTGTTGATTATGCCCTGGTCCTGGATCAAGAGTCTGGGTCTACCGGGCGCATCCCTCATATCATCGCTTGTATTGTCCACTTGCTCTCGATGCATGCTACCACCATGTCTCCTCACAGAGTCCAGCTCCGAGTGGTTAAACATTTCGCAAAGCTCTCGAAATTCATCTTTGCCTTGCTCATTTTCTGTTTCGTTGCCCATATCCTTATCCATCATGCGCTTGAAAGCATCGAGATCGGTACCGTCTCGGACCAAGCCAGAGACATCGATCTGCGCGCCAATAAAATAACGTACAGTTCCGCGGAAATCAAGCAGAGGTGCCATCATGAGGAGATTCATAAAGGGGGATCCGTCGCGGCGGTAGTTGAGGAAAACCTCACTGTGCTCCTTGTTTTCTTTTATCGATTTGCGAAGACGAGCAACAGTGTGCTTGTTTGTCTTGGGGCCTTGAAGGAAGCGACAGTTACGACCAATGGCATAACTGACGCCGTATTGTGTTGTGCGGTGAAATTCTGATAGCATGTTAATCTACTGTCCATTGCTGATCATGGGGAGAGGTTGGTTCACCTTCAGAAGCAAAGATAATGGGGTTGTCGGCTCTTGAGGGGTCGGTCAAACAGAATACCTCTGCCAATCCTTCGCTGGCTTCGCGCAACAATGGAGATAGTTGACCAGTGACGCGCTTGGTGATACTGACGCTCGCAACCTGAATAAACGTGTGGGTGATGAATGCTGGTAAATCATCCCGGACCAAAATGTCAAATGCACTGTTTGCCATGTCCTCCAGCACTGCATTTACGGTAGGACGTGCTGGATTCGTTGTGAATTCAAGAGCTTCGATAGGCTCCAAAGCCTCTGCTACAGCATTGGAGTAGCTGATAGCACGCAAAGCCTTGAGTGCATCCAGGTAATAAACCAGGATGGGGACTGATTTGGGCCGTGTGTTACTGAGAAAGGAGGTAAAGCGGAGAAACGATGCAGTGTCATTGAAAATGGCCTGTAAATGCTCTTTGGAGAACAACTTTTCTGACCGATACTCGAGGGAGAGCAGTTTCCTCTCGGATTCAGCTGGCGCCACGAGATCAAATGATTGAGGATCGTCTTCCATCAGCGGGGACAACCGGTCCACTTCCTCCATGGGCCCTTTTTGCTGAAGAGGAGCCAGAGCATGGGTTGCAAAAGAAGGTGCTGTCGACTCGTACGTCACGACTGACTCGTTGGAGCTACGCAGCGTGACAGGCCCATTGCCTCGCCCTTTGGTCGGTGTCCATGACGATGAATTGTTGGTTGAATTGTTGGTCTTGACCGATGCTGTACGGGATGAGTTCCGCGTTTGCGATTGCGGTTGCGGTTGTTCAGGTGTTTGAGGCATACTCATTGTTGCTGTGATGTCTGCACTCAGTTGTCGTTGCAGCGACATGCGCTTTCTATTAGCAGCCGGGGTACTCGAGCTTGTTTCTATTAGTTCTACAAGTATCAGTCAAGGCAAAGAGAAGCTGACCTTGTTCTCAGGGGAACATGTATTTCCCGG
Source organism: Shiraia bambusicola (assembly GCA_028220655.1). Classification (NCBI taxonomy): domain Eukaryota; kingdom Fungi; phylum Ascomycota; class Dothideomycetes; order Pleosporales; family Shiraiaceae; genus Shiraia; species Shiraia bambusicola. The sequence goes on along the minus strand of SSBG01000012.1, from coordinate 125,257 downwards.
GTGGTCAAGTCTGGGCTCGATGATGCTGGGTTGTCCTCTGGGTTGTCGTCGGAGAGCCAGCTATCGTGACGATGCTCAAGAGGGTCCGTTTGGTCGATTGCAGGAGGAGTGAGAGGGGGGCCTTGGTCATTTGTATGGTGCTCATGGTGCATTGCAGAGACGTCTAGCACAAGGGGCTCGTTGATGGCTCCATGGTCCTCCTCCACTTGATGCCTGGTAGTACCCGTATCCATGACGCTACTGATAGTGTAGACGCCTGGACCGCTTCGCTTGGGGCCCCGGTTTCCAGTTCACCTGCAGGAGCCGTAGAAGTCTGTGTGGTATGTAAATACCTAAGCGGTGGGCCAATCGGTTCTACTTCAAGCTCAACATGGGCATGACGATCCGGGTAGCTATTACATAGTATGTTGCGAGCTGTGCGCCCCGGGACCATAAAACGTGGGATAACGTACCGAAATGTTAATTAGGGGATTCTGACTCGTGGCTGGACCGTAATTACCACTGCTAGGATTGAATAGGCAACCTTTGCCTGTGCGACACTGATGCTTCTTGTTGATCTCTGGTAGACAATACTCGGTGCCTACCAAGACTTGTGGTTGGCTGGGTAGGTACTCGGTATGTAGTTTTGCCTTGTTATAATGGCCCAGCAGAGAGACTCGCCGAAACTGTTTACTCTTGTCCCAATGAGTGGTTGAACTTGATGCTTTTTGGCGGTCCAGAGGCAGCATGTACCTAGGTCGTCAGCGCTATTGTATGCACAGCCTGTGTTTTTAGGGGCTTCATCCAGAGTCGGCAGGGTTTTAGTCTCAATCCGTGCCGGACTAGAAATGCCTGCGATGAATGTGGGAGCTCAATCATTCAATGTGGCTGGTCATGACGTTCAGGAGGTGGGACTCTACCAGAATGCTGTCAGCCAGTGCCATAGGCAGTGCCATCACCGGGGGGATGCGCCAAGTTATAGCCGTGCCAATCATGCGCAAATCCCTTGGCTGTTTGCAAAAGATTGCAGAGTATTAATTCCTCGGCAGGTACTCCGTATTATTTGGCAACAATCAACAATATGGTCGCTAACAACTGACACGGTTACGTAGTCGCCGAAATTCTTACTCGGTATATCGAATAATATCATCAGTCGCTGTCTAGCTTCTTCTGGAATCATCACAGCGTGACCGTGTTTGCTTCGGAGCATGTTAGTTAATTAAGTTTAACATTGGTCCCGCTCCTCTAACCGAGATTCAAGCAGGAGAATGTGTTGCTCACTTGCTGCGCTTCCTCCAAACCTTCTGAGCACCGATGCAATGCACCTACGGAATCCCTTGTGCTGTTGGAAACTGTCTTCGCTTAGAGTAAGCCAATCAGAGGCCCTGGTTGACGCACGGGCCATATTGGAACTTTGAACTTCATCCATACGATCAATTTATCCACCTTGTACTCCACTGCATCGCGCCATCGCTAAAACGCAACCAGGGCCTCTGATTGGCTTACTAAGCGAAGACAGTTTCCAACAGCACAAGGGATA
>SSBG01000012.1:72699-117622 GCA_028220655.1 Shiraia bambusicola | reverse complement strand
AGTACCTGCCTAGGTGGGTTACAGGTATGACCCGGTATGTAGTATTACTATGTATGTACTCCACTCCACCTTGTCCCTATCAGTATCCACAGAGGGCTGACTAGACGCAGATTCGTTTTCACCTCATAAGGAAACATGAGCGCTACCTAGCCTCCATCAGACAAAAGTCAACACGGCCTAGGTAGGATCTAGACATGTATTTATTATTGTCAGGTGAAGTATACTGACTGCCATGGGATCAACCTCACATTGTAAAGATTTCCATGAATGTTGGCATCAAGCCACCTTTATTACCCAATGCGACCTAGACTCCTTGCTACACAGTTACTAGGTACAACTACGGTGTCCAAGCATTTCCAGCCTGTATGTAGATGTTTACCAAGAAGAAGACGGCAGCTCCCCAAACCAATGACCGCACTGCCGACAAGGCCTGCGAAGTGACATTGATATAAAGGATTATATATAGCAATCTCAACCCAAGGTAGATGCTAATCGATCGATTCACCCACTCTGATACAATAACACAGGTCAGGACAGCAATTTGCGTAGAATTACTCAGCAGAGTATTAATAATAATAATAATAATAAAAAGAACATACCGTAATCAAGACGTGCCATATTGGCCGCCAACACCGCTCCAATGAAAAACGGGGCGCTCTCCATGCCATTCTGGTGCGCGGCTTTTGCTTTTTCGAAGCGACTAAAAGCCCCCGGTGGCATGGACTTTTGGTACTTGGCCATGGTGTTGGATCCGCGAGGGTTATTGTTATTGAAGTTACCGAAACGCTGGATCAGGCTCACCTATGTATACATAATAGTGATTCAGCTATCGTTAGAACTGTAACCTTTTCATCATTGGGTTGGAACTTTACGACTCACGCCATATGCATGTGGCAGCCATGTGATGAGCCAATAGGCCGGGATGCTGTAGAATGAAAAAGGGTTTGCCATGATGACTGGGTGTTCACGTAGCCGAGGAAAGTAAGATTCTGCATCTGGGGGGGCTGGGGCAGCTTTTGAGGTGCATGTAGAGCTATTTGTACCGAGGCCTTTCGGGTCGGCACGTGGAATGCTCTTTTCATGCTGCCAATAAAAGATGAACGGAACTGTATCTTGCAAAATCTTACCTTGGCTGGGTACTTGGCAGGGTGATTGGCAGTGAATATATATATATATATATATATATACATAGCTATCACGCAAGCTCTGCAAAAGGCTATATTGGAAACTCTAATTAGTTGCAGATTCTCATGCAGTACAGGTATGTTGGGGGTATGAGATTTCAGTCGCTTCTCTGCTGTTGTTTGGGTGACTTGATGTCTATGGTATGTATGCAGCTCTACAGTGAGAAAAGATGGGATAAAGTTTGTATACTTATTTGAGGACAATCAGGGAGACTAGATATGTTCAATGTGGCTCAACATCTTCGTACGTGGCACTTCAACGAACAACGTCCACATTAGCACGACTCTCGCTATTATCTCTATGGAAAGCACCCCCCTGGCCAGCTTGTAGAAAGCCTCGAGGCCATTATATGTATATTGGTATTCTCGTTCGCGCCTGTTCTCAAGCCGGCTGGTACACTTCATACTTTTGGTGAAAAGACTGACCGAGAGTCTATGTTGAAATCCAAGGACAAAAGGTATGCAAGAGCTGTTTGAAGGAACATCTGCAACGATGACCCACGATGTGAGCAAATAATCAGCTCAGGCCATTAGGACATGCCTGGGTAGCAGCAGATGGCTGCCCAAAAGATCTTGAAACAGCGAAGCACAAGTAAAATCGCTGCACGTAGAACTGAAATAACGAGAATGCTCGGAACAATCAAGGCCAGTATGCAATGAAGCAGAGCCGGTGTTTCGCCTTGGCATCGTCAGCATTGTGAGCGAGGAGTAAAACGTCGTGGACTCGTGGTGCGGTAAAGGAAAGCCAGCCAACTGCCTGGCGCTAGCCACAAGCAGCTAGTAGCGAGTTTGCGTGAGCCTTGCTGTAATTGAGAGCTCTCTGCACAATAACTTTTCAAAATTCAACAAGATTGGTCCTAGCTTTGCCTGCTCTCCAAACAGATCTTGCTATTGTGCCCACAATAGCCTATTGTTGATCGACTCTACCACGACGCTTGTTGCCTGTCGAAGCTGACCGTCACCCAAGACCTGTGCCGGCTTGCCGCCTGCAACTCTGATATGAAAGAGCTGGGTAAATTTCCTACATCTGAATGAAGAACCCGCTGCTTATATACCAACTTACGTTCCCTTTTGAGTAGTTTAGATCTGTTTGCTCTTGCCTTTACCTCTGCATCTGGCAACCTCGCGACTCCTCGACATTGTGGCTGGCTTCGCATTATAGCCACTCAAACTCCCATTCGTCACAGAATTGTTCCTCTTGCACAGATATCCAAAGTCTGCAGGATGGGTTTGAAGAAGCGTACGTACTCGCAGCGTGACAGGAAGCTTGGCGGGTTGGAACAGCAACAGCCGTCTTCGCAGTGCAAGCGTGCAAAAGACAGCGTCGACATGTTCTTGACCCACGAATCACCCAAGAAGCGACCACAGAATGCAATTAATCTACTAAAGAAGGGGCTGAAACCGCGTCGTAGACTAGCTTCTATCTCATCCGACAAACTGGGCATGGGTGCCGAGCAAACCGACAACAAACGATTGTCAGACGTGTTTGACAAGGCACTCAAGAGCAATCCCAATCAAATCATTCCCAAAAAGCGCACTATATGCGGGAGCAGACAGGCTTTTGACGAGGCCATATTGAACCGGGGCCAGGAACTGGAAAACACCAAGCGACCCAGAAAGAGCCATCTTCCAACACCACCTACCGAAACCCCGAAGCATCAAGTCGGTAAATCGCACAGGCTGAGCGAGGAAACCTCGAAGCGGGTTCCGGACATGTTGGCACATCCAACTCCGTCGGCAGAGACTTCTTCGTGCTCTGACAAGACCTTTGAGGACGAGGAACCAAAGCAACACTACGTTCCCAATCAGTACAAAGCCGATCTTATCGCCCCCCCATCCAGGGACATTGTTGGAAATCGACTAAGTAAGACTTCGAAAGAGGGGCAGCTGTGGTCAACGAATCAAACCAGCTCACTGTTCTTGCGCCTTCCTGACAACGTCCGTTCACTCATATACAAATACACTTTCTGCGGCGGCACTACAAGCCAGGGCAATACGATCAAGATTGCGTTCCAAAGCTACAACACGAAGAAAAAGGGCACCAAGACTGTTCGTGTTACTCCCATGTTCAAGTACCATTGCAGCGTTTTCAATCACTACGGCAATCCTTGGGCCATGCAGCATAAGCAAAACGTCGAGATAACAAACAGTTATACTCTCCTCAATGGAGTTTGCCGCCAGCTATACGAGGAGACAGCGGCGCTACCATATGAGATGAACCACATTGCATTCGAGTCTCACAACATCATGGTCAACTTCCTTCTCATGGAGCAGCGCATCACCAGTCGACAGCGCGCAGCCATTCAGCATCTGCTTCTCCGAAACGAACTACCAGGAGAGAACATGCTCACCTACCTGCCGAATCTGAAAAGGGTCTATCTTGCTTCTGAGCAGACGTACACATGTGAAAGCAAGCCACGTGGATGGTACGATGTCGAACGCCGAGTTGGTCAAGGTGCAAGATTGGTTCATGGCAAAACCGGTGGTATCTATTAATAAGGCTCTGATGGTAATGAGGGGGGAATCCAGAGCAAGGGATACTTGGAGTTGTTCAGTGAAGCAAGGCATATCAGACCAGTTGTTCTTTTCACTCATACAATTCATGAGGGCATTGGTCGCTAGGGAATGAGAGCAAGTCTGCAATGAGACAGAAAATGAAAAACCTGAATCCCAACGAGATATTTTCAAGAACATGGAAAGTAGCGTGTGATGCATTATGAAGTGCGGTTAGTAGTTACTGCGTGCTGTGGTGTAATCACACCAACTAGTTATTAGTTGTAGTTAATTACAGAATCCCTGCACCGCCCAGTTCGTCGCTGGCCCAAAATGCCCACCTGCCCACCCATCCCTCGCCCTGGACGCGCTCAACCCCCCTATTTCGCGCTGCAACGCATTCCCAACCCCGTCGCCTTACTTTCGTCTGTACCGCTACGCACTGCGCATCAATTGAGTCGGCAATGTCCTCCAACGCGACGGATGAGGCCCTGGCGCCAAAAAAGCGCGGACGTCCCAAGAAGGTTGTAAGCGAAGAAGCGGGGGCAAAGGCCGATGAAGTGAAGAAAGCCAGTATCAAGAAAACGACTCCAAAGACATCTATAGCAAAGGAAAAGATTATAAAAGAGAAGGAAGACCAGAAGACCCAACCGCCAACAGCGCAGACAACAAAAACTCCTCCTCCAGCTGCCGTGAAGAACGATGTACCAAAAGCAACCGAGCCTGCGCCGCCAACACCACCACCAAGCAAGATATTAGACCAAGTTCGCGCAAAACGTGCCTTGAAATCGCCGTTTCCACCAGCAGCCACAATGCCAAAACAAACCAAGCCGACAGAAAACACTCTAGCACAACCCACACCCTCAATTCCCCCCATATCAAACCCTACCCCTACACCACAATCACAATCCCTCTTTAAACCCCCCTTCCACCCAAAAATCACAACCATCCCCCTCCCCCCCTCTCCTAAACCCAACGCCCCCTCCCCATCCTCTTTATCCTCGCCCTCACCCCTACCCCCTTCCTCTTCTCCAACTCCAAACCCAACTGCAACCGCAACCGCAACCGCAGACCCGCCACGCCACAAGAAATACACCCCCTATGCGCGCCCCCGCCCCATCGAACCCACGCCGGACATCCGCCTCACGCCAAAATACAAAAAGACGGCGCGTAGAATTACGACCATCATCGTGGGCATTCCGCTGATTATTGTGTTGAATATCGAGTTGATTCGGCGGTTGCGGGAGACGTTGCGGGCTCGAGAGGAGGAGAGGTTGAGGGAAGAGGGGGGAGGGGGATGAGGGAGGGGAGTTGAGAATGAAACTAAGCGGCAAATGTTTAGATGCCAGGTTATCATGTCGAACGATTCAAGCTCTACGGGATAGTGCCGAGTCCAGGAATAATAGAACAAATAGAACGTTCTGTGCGAAGCAACAAGAAGAAGGCAGCAAAGCGGTACTTCAACCGAGCACACAAGATACAGCACCAATCTCACCCCCCCCAGCAATCGCATCGAAGAACTTGTGCTCAAAAAGCATTGATATCAAGAATATATGTACAAGGTCGCCAACTTCTATCGCACCAAGCCCATCACACCCTCCACATTCTCACCACCAACCACGCCCTCCTCAACCATTTGTCCCAACACCCTCGCCACCTCGCCACTTCTCCCCCTCCAGCCCTCCCTCGCCACCACCTCGCCATTCACCACCACCTCTTTCAAAATCTCGGCAACAATCGCCTTGGCATCCGCAGCACCACGCACCTCGACAGCCCCCGCCTTGTCCGCATACGTCCTGGCCCCCCGGTAAAACACGCCTGCATTCCCCACCAGCACCATCCTGCTCTTTACCCAAGCCTGCTTTGCATTCGCAATGCGGAACCGGAATAAATCGGCGTCACCTCTTGCCAGGAAGATGGTTGCCAGCCGCGATGCTGGGAGCATGGAAGCATACGGCTGAGAAGATAGTTGAGTGAGGAGGTTTTGTGCTTGGGTGAGGGCTGTCCATTGGATGTCCGTGTCCATGTCCATGTTGGTTGGTGGAGAGGGTGTGTATTGTGTTTTGTCGGCGAGAGCGGAGGCGAGGTCGATTAGTGCGTCTGCGTAGGAGGAGTGCATGTTTGCGGTTGCTAGGTTTGGGGTTGTAGTGTCATTATTAGCGATTTGAGCAAAGAGGTGCTCGATTGTTTGGGCGTAGGTGGTGGATGTGCTTGTTCCGTTGCGGTATGCGAGTTCGGCTATGGTGGCGTGGAAGTTTGCGGTTGCGAGGAGGGCGTCTTCTTTTGGTGATGGCGTGGTTTCTTGGAGGGCTGGTGTGCCTATTGAGAGTGTGGGGCCTGCTGGCGGTTCTTCTTTGGTGATGCGTGGGGGAGTGTTGTCGATGAGATTGATGAGGGTTGGGATGTCGGTAGTCGCTGTTTCGGTTCCTCTGTGTGTTCTCTTCTCGATGTTCGAGGTTTCTGAAGGATCGTAGAGGCTGAGGAGGGCGGTCAGGGCGCCTAGTTGTGCGGCACATGTTTCCAGGATTGCTTCTGGGGTGGCAGGCTCTTCGACTGTGGCCCAGTCTCCTGGTGCTTCAGAGGATGTCGAATCTGTTTCTGCGTCTTGCTGGTCTGGCTCTTCGTTGCGTCTACCGCCATGCCAAGCATCCTGGTACTCTCCAGAGTCTTGTGCCTTTGCGATTTCAGCCTGCATCAGCTCATACTCGCGCTGTTGACTCTCAAGACATTGAGTGAAAAGCTCAACGGCTTCCTCAAGAAGTGCCCTGGCTGGTACTTTTGCGGTTTCCTGCGTTGCAGATTCCAGCAAGGCTTCAGCGAGTGAGGCTAGGACCTGGGCCGTATTGAAAAGAATATCGGTATTCGTCGAGTTGAGGGAAATAGCAAAACGATGAGAGTTTAGCGTTTCTTCCAGTAATGCAGTCTTCTTGCCTAGTTGAGCTACGATGCGATCATCTTCTGTGATGTTGAATTCGAGATTTGCTCTGGCATTGCGTTGTTAACACGAGAAGGCTGAAGAGTTGGTGGCGGCGAACCTACTTGTTATAAGCAAGATCAAAGGACTTGGGATACCGCCTCAAGCCCTCATTGTACATTTCAATGGCACGGTTGAAGAATCTTGTTGCCTTGGCTGCATCCCCTGCGCGCCATTTTCCTGCGGCCTGTTCAAAGTCGTCTGCGGCTTCTAGGAAGTCATTCTCGGTCTGAGGCTCTTGGGGTTTTGCTTTTGATTTGGGCTTGGGCTTTGGGAAGTCCCTTCGTTTCGGTGGCATGGTTGTGGCTTTGTAACCATCGATTTTGGATAGTTATTAATTATTTCTCTGGTGTTGTCGGTCGTAACTATTGCCCCACTTTTAGTTAATTATGCCCCCGCAGAGAAGCTTTTCATCTCAGCGCATTCCATCAACTACTTCAACTTTTCTACATCAAACTCGTCCCAGAGTCGCGTTTTATCAATCAAATATCCCCTCGAGTCAAACAACACGCCTTCGTCTTTCAGCAGCTTTAGTTTGGAATCTTGGTTCTGTCCACTTGGCGCCTTCTCCCAATCGCCTTTGTATCCACCCACAAACTTTGCGCGTCTGCGCGTCAGCACACGATTGTCTTATGGTAAGAAATGGAGTCAAAGAGGCCCAACGTACACCCGTACTTGCAATACACCTGTGGCACGGTATCTCGGGTGCAAAGGGATTTACTCGCAGCGCGCCGCCGACTGCTCGCGGACTGCTGGCCAGCGCTTTCGAAAGTGCAGCGTACGTGGTAATCCGGCCTTCTGGAATCTGCTGCAGGGCGGCATAGACGCGTTCCTGGTACTTTGTTACGACCTGTTGTGTGGACATTGTGCAAAGTTTAATTGTGTGTTGTGCATGCAGGCTTAATCTGGGCTACAAGGCGCTTTTGTAGACATGATGCAGTTGACGCGTGGTCACGGGGATGCTTTCAAATTGACCTTTTAACTACATGAACTAGTTAATTAATACTGACTCTGTTCAGGCCCTAATTAATACAAAGACACCGTAAATGACTACATAAACACTAGGCCTGACTACGACGCGTCTCTTCCTGATGTTCTGCCATCACGTATTACCGACTATTATTAGTTATCCTATCAAACTTGGACTAACTAACTACCGTAATATAGTTATTAATATCATGAAGCACTCCCGTTGCTTTTGTCAACCTAAGCGACGAACTGAGCAAAGGGCCCGGTGCCAATAAGAGGAAGAAGATATTGCCCGTGGGCGTGTTACTAGCCAAATTTCGAGGCTACATGGGGAACATGCCATAATAGGCCATGTGATACTCGCTTCCCCATGATGTGCCCTCATGGCTTGCGCACAACATACCTACCTGCTGGAACAAGTGGACATGCCGGCGCGCAACGTCACATCGCCGACCAACCAAAATTGACTTTGACATCAATCGGAGAGACGCCAAGTTGAGCTTCAATCACCGGACACTGGACCGTTTCGTTACCATTTGTTTGAGTCTTGAGTCTTGACCATCGTCATATCTGACGGATCGTGTAGTAATACTTGGTCACGAACTGCTCCACGGCTAGTTAGTCGATCGCCGCGGGCCGGGCTCCACAAGAGCATTCGAGACCGTTCTGCACTCTTCACAGAGGTGATTCGTAGGACCTCATCACTCGCGCCGAGCCGTTCCCTCATCCGTTCAACCACGGAAGCAATCAAACTTTGCTCAAGCCGATCGATTGTGAAGGAGCTAATCCATGACCCTGGTCTTGAGCCGTGGGATGACAATTATACGTAGTATCTTGCAGATGTTTCGCGAACCGCCGTTATCACGGAGAGGTATTGGCGTAGGTAACACCGAGCCGTTCTGCGTCGAGGTCAAGTCGCGGCCAGCCACTGACGAAGAGGAGCATTCTATACGTCCACAACAATTGTTCCAGGATTGTTGCGGTATGAGTGAGGCGGACGGGCTGTTTATCGACGCAAGCAGCCCTGTCAGTTCAACTTGCAATGTGTGGGAAGTTCATGTGAGCATCCAAGATGCTCTTTTTCTTGGGGTCGTCGCTCACGCAGCACACCCCCCTGCGCTTACAGTTAGCAACCAATTTGCTTATCTGCAAGAAGCATTGGGGAGGGGACGAGTTGCTTCGACGATAACCTACTCCATCCACATGTTGCAGAATCAAGGAACCCCCTGCGTATTGCCGAAACCAGTAATGGTACTGTAGGACCTCTACGAGCTCTTATTGGCAGGCGGAACATGAAATGCCTGCTACTTCGGGGAAAGCGCAATCAGGTGACCAAAATCGTATGCGGGCGAGAAAATCCATCACACGAGTGAATGGACGAATGATTGTGCAAAACCGCGGTCGGTTCGACTTTGGTGGCTTAAGTGGAACCTGGATAGTGGGAAGAAGGTTGAGAAAAGCCGCCATTTCCCGCCGTGGACTGAGACGTCCAACTTTGTTGAGTGAAGCAGGATACCTAACACCATTGTTGCCATTGTTTTTTTTTTCCTTTGGAACTTGCAACGAGCATTCATGTCAAGAAAAGAAGACGGCTCCGGCCTTGGTTACGAGTCACGACGCCCTTGATGTGTTGTCAATGTGGCGAGGGTTGATGGAATGCTCAGCCTCGATTTTCTGCAGCTAAAAGGCCGAGGTGACGCACCTAGCCACACTTCAGCTTGCGACGGGCTTTCCGACGTCGTGATGACTGGCATGGCGGTTTACAGTGTACACACATGGGCAGATCTGCAGGCTCCAGGATATGGCATTGGACAGGTCACGAGAAGAGAAGAGCAACCTACGGTGTAGGTATGTATGTGCCTAGGCATGTAAGTCATATGAAGGGTTGGATATGCTTTGCGGAGAATGTTCCTACGAAACGTATGAGTATGACTCTTTGCATGAAAACATTAGGCCTTGTCCGTCGCCACGAGCTCTGATTGATCCATCTGAGGGACCCCACAGTGTTTGTCGCCTTTCGTGCCCAAGCCGTCGATGCCCTATATTGGTTCTACTCTCTATATAATTAGAGCTAGGGGCTGCCTAGGTGTCGGCGAATGGTCGCCTTGGATTGCATTGGAGCAACTCGACTGGTCGCCCTCTTGCTCGAGCCTCCACCCGTCTATTCAAGCGCAAGCGCCCGTAACTGCAGCAGAATGCTTCGTTGCAGGCCCCACTGCGGCGAGGAACGGTACCATTCCCACATTTGAACAGACGATCCCGGGTGAAAAGCCAGGGGACGCGTGAGCAACTATCACGGCTACAGTATAACATCACGTTGCGTCTCGTTCTGCGCCTATTCACTGTTGTCGAATTTCTGGTCCCTTGCACAGCCCCAAATCGGGCTTTCGGGCTTTGCCGAAGCTGCGCCACAGCACTTGCCGAGCTCGGTCCCGCCGTCAGAGTGGCGCACGACAACATTCACCCAAGGTTTACATGGGAATCGTCGAATGCGTTGTCACTTTGTTGCCATTACAAGACTTGTCTTGATCGACTTTTGGAGCCTGTCTCTGCACACACCTGTAAATACCCCGTTTTGCCACCCCATCCTGGCAGTCTAGTAGTTTCACCCGCCACAACCCGCTCCGTCAAATAGTTCAACTAGTTGACGGTTACTTGCCGAGCACTCGAGACTTCCGATACTCTGGCTTACCTGGGCAATACTAATTACTATTACCGGATCCAATACCTATTGCGGCAGTCTTACAGGTTGAGGAGCACATGCCTTCATGAGTTACTTGGTGCACACAAGGCTCCGCAGTACTTCTAGTCGGATCACACAAGGCTACCCGACATGGCTTCCTACAAGTCACAATTCATCCCCCCAAGGAGAATGGAGGACCGAGCTCCAACCACTCGGCTGCCGCAACGCTCAGTCACTCCTACTACAGTCACATCCCAGGTACCCAGTGGCACAGCGCAGTCAAAGCTACAGAAGAGGAGGTCGCCCCGAGATGAGCCAGTGTACACCAGCCGAGCATCTTCAATGCACAAGCCGCCTGCCCGAAAACCCAATGCACTTCACCAGAGCTCGACATCTATAAGAACAGCCCCTCAACTTGCAACGTCACGCCTCCCCAAACTTGAAGTCCCCCCAGATCCACGCACGCCTTCGTTGGCATCTGGATCGTCCGCATCAACCATTGAAAGTCCACAGCCAAACGTATTGAGAAGAAAGCAAACCAGCCTTGGAGCCGCAACGAGTCGGCAGTCTCCCCGGATCAGGGACGACTCCATGTCATCTCAAGAAGATGGCCTGGCAGTTGAGGGTATCCCAGGTGGGTACAAGGACCCTTTTGCAGAGACCGTCCTTGGGATTTCGTTGCCGCCGTCTTCTTCTTCTATTCTAGCTCGCTCTGAGCCCGAGATGGAAACATTTGGCAATGGCTTCTACGATTATGAAATCGGACCCACAGATATTCTTCCTCTGCCTACACCCCAGTACGCACTGTCTGCAACCCCCTCGACCAGATATTCTGGTTCCCCAGGGCCGTTTAGTGCATCCTCGACACCAACATCAATGTCCTCGTATTCCCCAGGGACGACCCTTTCCCGCAACTCGCATCGCACCAAGACGGCCAGTCCAATGCAGACTAGACCACCAGTTACCCGACATCGAACTCCCGAAGAATCTGGTACTCGAAAAGCTCATGGCTTATCCACAGTCCGTGAATCCTCGACATCTTCGTCATCCACATCTACTGTTGTTGCAGATGCTAGCAGGCAGAGAGAGAGGCAATCACCAAACCGTCTCGCTGCTCTGCCACAGAGCCCGTCCCTACCTGGGATCAGTCAGATGCCTGCTGAAAAACCACGCGACCAAGCACCCCCCGAGTTTGCTCATCTGGTGGACCAGTCTCCGAATTCCATACCCACTGCACGTCGTCCATTGCGACCAAGTCGAGATGGCACACCCGAGATCAGTGGACTTCGTGGACCCTCTCCCATAATCCAGAGCAACATGGCAATCTTTCCATCATCACATAAGCGCACAGCTTCTTCCGAGTCCAAGAATGGAACGAACCCGGCCGTCAGATCAAGGGTGGGTATACCAACAAAAGGGCCCTCACGGCTGCCTTCACCAAGCCCTACATCCGTGATATCACCCACAGTGCGTGTGCCAAAGCGAGGATCAACGCCAGACATACATGTAGATGGAGCAGCACGAAGAATGAGCACACATGCCGTGCCAGCCCCAGCGCCCAGCCCTGTCAAGACGGCCCGGTTCGGTTTCTTCAGTCGACGTACAAAAGCAGAGCCTAATGCTTCGACAAAAGCTGATGGAAAAGTACAACGCAAAGGGCCAGCAGCCGGCACGGGTCATGAGGGTTACGGGAAATACGCAGCAAGAGGGCGTAGTGGAAGTTCTGTCAGTGCAAACAGCATTGGACGATCAGCCAGCGCGGGAACGACAACCGAAAGCCTGAACCGAACACCATCGACACGCAAGAGCAGCATGACAAGTACCAACAGTGCCGACATGGATGACTTTTACCTGAGCCGTCTGGCACCTGTGGTGATCCGTGGTGCTGGGAGTAGTTCGGAATTGTCACGCAGTCCAGAGCCGATGCAAAGTACTAGTAGTCTCGATGTATCAGTCCGATTGGCACAAGAGTCGAGGAGTACAAACAGCAACGCGCCACCGTCTGTGGCGACGAACAAGCCGACTTTGCTGCCTTCAGCCATGCCAGATACCGCACGTGCCGGATCTCCAATGAAGAAGACGCCCTTGGGGCGCCGTCGGCCTTCTGACAGTGATGACGATTCCAAGAGGTCGTTCCTCCCAGCTCTAGCATCAAGAAGAACGTCGAGAGCTGTGAAGCCATCCGAGGCATCAGCTGCCACCAAGTCTGCGACGAGCAGCAGCCAAACTGTGGCCAAAGGCAGGAAAGACTCCTTGGCCGAAGCTGCAGTCGAAGGGAAGGAAGGAAGATGGCTGAAGTCATCCAAAAAGGCGCCCAAGGCAGACAGGACGGAGAAAGAAGCGCCCAAGGCAAGCAAGAGGTGGAACTTCTTCCAGCGAGCTCACGCTGCTCCGCGTGCAGACACGCCTGTGACTGTTGTGCCCACGCTCACAGCAAAGGCTACGGCGAAGGCTGCGGCAGGGCCAGTTTCGCGGTCCGTTGCGCACTATGCTCTGATGGATCAGTCAAGACTCGACATGAATGACATTGAGCAGTTGATGAATGAGGCCAACACACCAGACGAGGGCACTGAGAGCGCGCTTTCCGACGACGAGTCAGAACGAAGGGAGCGTATGCAGTCGATGCTGCTGCCTCCAAAGCCTGTTCTTCCTCCCAGCGTTGTGCCGCCTGTACGATGTGCATCTCCCAAGGTCACCCTGCGTGCACAGCAACTGACAGTTCATACCGACATTTCTTCCCAGATTGAGACTTTGGCGCGTCAGTCGCTGGCAGACTTCACCCCTATTGACCTTTCGCCCCCTTCATCGCCGTTTGGCCCGCCTTCGCCGTTGAAAGATGACTTTGCGTCTACACGTGGCGACACTGTTGTTGCTCCAGCGCCTGTCCCAATCGCCGCCTTTAAAGACGTCACTTTTAGTCGTCAAACCTCACCGCCCGTTGATGCTCCTCCACAAAGACCCAGTCGTCTTCCTCAGGTTGGCCGTATCCCCAAGGTAGTCTCGACTCGTCGACCCGCCCGCCGTCCCTCTTCGCAGTCGTTCTCGCGTCCGTTTGCAGCAGATCAGCCTCGACCAGCCGCCATCTCGCGCACTTCATTCGACTCGATTGGCTCCGTGGTTGCGACTGCACCGCTGAATGAAACATACCCCATTCTCCATGGCCTTACCGCACTTACTCATGGGTCAGCCATTGCAACGACAAGCCCACCGTCGGACGAATCAAACCCGCCGAGTGAGTTTTTTAAGTTTCCGCCTCGCAAGGATTCCGAGGTTTCGTACTCGAGTAGCTCTGGGGTCTGGAGCTTTGCGCCTGCGTTTGGTACTGCCGTTGTTCCTGGCCCTGAAGCCCCCATGTCCGAAGATGAACTGTGGAACGAATACGATGACCTGCTCGACGACGTGCTCTCCCCTGCAAACACGCCGACGAGCCAAGACCGAACGACTGATATAAAGACTACCGAAGACTCTATCCAGGGCAGAGAGTCAAACAACGTCGTGCCTTATCCCTCGTTGCATCTTCGCCGTTCACGCCTGCTTGCTGTTTTGCACTCGACACAGTCTCCCACTTCGTCAGTGTCTTTTTCTGAATTCATCCAAGACTACGGCGAGCGCAAAATCAGTGTCATCGATCCTGTCACAGGTCGTTTGAGCTTGCCCTCTAGTCTTCGCTTATCGGCTGGCTCAAGCGCGAAACAATCTACTCGTTCGAGCTTGCCTGCGTCTTTGTCGCTTAGCGCTCGACAGTCCAAAGCCACTCTTGCCTCAAGGTCTAGCAAAGATCGTGATAGCGCCAACACCAGTCGATATAGGGACACACGTCTTGCGGAAATTGCTGAAACTGAAGCGGACGGGCTTGTCAACATGGCAAATCTGCGTTTTGGTGCCCTCATGACCAGCAAATGGCTTTCTTTTGGCCGTGTTCTCTTCAGTCCCGTCCATTTCCAATTAAAACGCCCCAGCGAAGACCGCGTGCTCGTCATTGATGGCCTGGGCAAGGACTGGTCCTATTATTGCGCACTCACCTATCCAGAGGCTACCGTGTACAACCTCGGACCTGGCACTTCATCAGTCCCCGGCCCAGATGACGGCACTGCTGAACCATGGTCGACACTACCTAACCATCGCCATATCAATCACGAGTCGCTCACCCAGGCGCTGCCGTTTCCCATGCACTTTTTTGCTTGCGTTGTCCTCCGCTTCCCAGAGGCACTTCCTTCCTCTGTCCATCGGTTTGTCCTTTCCGAGGCCAAGCGGGTACTTCGGCCTGGCGGCTATCTAGAATTCAGTGTTCTTGACCTGGATCTCGTCAACATGGGCAATCGTGCCCGCCGAGCCGTTCGTGGGCTGAAGGTCAGAATACAAGCCGCGGATGACAACACATCCCTTCGCAACATCAGCGATGAAGTCATGGCCGGCCTTGGCAGAAAAGGTTTCGTCGAGTGCAATAGATGTGTTGTTGGTGTACCTGTTGCCGGCAAGCTTCCAATGCCAGATAATAACAAGAAAGCTGCAAAGAAGAGGACAAGCAGTGTCGCAAGCACAAACAGTAAGAAGAATGGAGCTCTTCCAGCACCCAAAGGACCGAAGCCTGCAGTCTCCTTTTCCGATCTCCTCAACGCCTCTTCACCCTCCGAGTCGACCAACTATGAAATCACCGACATGGTTGCTCGCGTCGGCCGCTGGTGGTACTCGCGCTGCTACGAGTCTCTTGTGCTACCCGAAGCAGGAGAACCCGGCGCAGCTACCTCTGGCGATTTTCTCCGAAACAGCATTTGGCGCGACGAAAGCCTCATCGCCGAGTGCGAGAAGCGCGGCACAACATTCAAAATGCTCATTGGCTACGCTCAGAAACCTGAAGTCGGCGTCCGCCGCACTGTCAGCGTCTAATCACCACCACCACCCCCTCCCACCTACCTACGACTTTTTGAAATCCATTCTTCCCCCAAATGAGCTCCTACTCTTCCAGCAACTCCATATACACACGCAACCGCACACCCTTTTATAATGCGCTCTCTCACTCTCACACACACACACACACAAAGGACATTTGGAAACAACAACAATCAACACCCAAGGCATTTTTTTTTCCTGCTGCGTTCAAGCGATTGCTTTTTTTCTCTCCCCCCCCCTCTCTCTATACCCACCCACCCGTTCATTTCCTCATCTTTCACTCTTGCATAGCGATCACCCGGGGAAAAACGAAACCGCATATTATACTCCTTACTACACCATGGGCGCAAGCCTTGTTAAGCATCATCCATTCATTCCAT
The DNA here is from genome assembly GCA_028220655.1 of Shiraia bambusicola. Lineage (NCBI taxonomy): Eukaryota > Fungi > Ascomycota > Dothideomycetes > Pleosporales > Shiraiaceae > Shiraia > Shiraia bambusicola. The sequence goes on along the minus strand of SSBG01000012.1, from coordinate 102,049 downwards.
TCACCATTTAGTACATTTTCCAAGGCGCAAGCCTACAACCATCATCAACATCATCGACATGTTATTTTTCATTTCTTATATTTCCTTTCCCCTGGAATCCGGGTTGCGACATGCTGGTAATGGGACAACTGATTAGGATGCGTTTATTTGGGGCTTGGGCTGGGTGATGTGTACATGTCCCCCTTTTTTTTTTTTTTTCTTTTTTTTTTTTTTTGGTGGGAGGGAGAATTGATAATGGCGGTGATGATGATGATGATGATGATGATGATGGTTTGCTTATATACCCTCCTCATCCCCCATGTTTTATCTTGGGAAGTGTCGATATGAGGAACTACTACGTACCTACCTACCTGCTTTATTTATATATAATGAATTACGGATGGCATGGGATGGCATGTGAGAAGTTATATTAATGCTTTGTTTAATCGTTTGAAGAAGAAGAAGAATTCTGCGTGCATTTGTGCTTGTGAAGATGGGAGAGAGAGAGAGCGTGTAGGTTGGTTTACCAACTAATATGTACTAGTCAATCAATTGATAAGATAAAAAAAAAAAAAAAAAAAAAAAAAGAAGAAGAAGGAATTATCCCCTCGTCTTTTTGAATTTCTTCTTCTTTGGCTCTTGGTAAAGATCGCTGTTGTCGTCGTCGTCGTCTTCTTGTACACCATGGAACTCATCCTCAGGTGCTCTGCTACTACCAGAAACATTCTTCACTGTGCCTTTTTTCTTCTTCTCCTTCTTCTTCTTCTTCCTTTCAGATCCTGCATTTACTTCTGACACAGCTTCTTGCACAACATCCTCATCATCATCATCAACAACGACGGCGGCGGCAGCGCCATTTCTGGCCCCATCTCTCTCCGCCAGCCGTTCCAACGCCGCACCCAACCTCTTCCCCGCCACGCCCTTGCCCTTCTTCTTCCCGCTCGGCCCCCCAGTAATACCACCGCCATTCCTGACCCTGGGCGCAAACGCGCCAGCGCCCACACCACCGTCAAAGAACCTCGTGATATTCGCCTGCGTACCCTCCTTCTCCCTGCGATTCATATCTCGAATAACAGGAACAAGCACCTCGTCCGTGCGCTCCTGACTCCACCCAATCTGAGCGCTTAGAAAGCTTCTCAGCGCCGACAGGTCAGGCACACCCCACTGGAAGGGCTCGGGGCTAGAATCGACTTCTGGGTTGAGATAAGCTTGTGTGACGGCTTCGTTTGGGAAGCCAGGGGGGAGGAATAATTTGGTAGCTTGGGAGCGGCGGAAACGACGACGAAACGGGTTATTCTTGTCGTCTTCCTTTTTGGAGGTGCCGTCTTGTACGCTTGTCCACCATTTTTTGAAGTCTTGGAGATTGGGGAACTCGGCGAGGAGTTCGAGGGCGGTTACGGGGCCGATGCCGGGTATGCCAGTGGTGTAGTCGGAGCCGAGGAGTTGGGCGATTGCAATGAGTTTTTCGCGCGTGAGGCTGAATTCGCTGACGAGGTCGGAGGAGAGGTAGCATTCTACATATTTGGCGGCGTTGAACATGTTCTTGTACACGCGTGTGCCGCCGAAGAGGAATGTGTCCGAGTCATCTGTGACAATGCCGTCGACGAGACCGAGGTGGACGAGTTCGGCGCATTGTGCTTCTGCTTCCATGGGTGCTGTAATGTATGGTAGGCCAAAGAGTGACAAGAGATGTTGGCATTCGCTGATCATGGTCTGAGTAACTTCGTCTGCATCTCGACGATCCTTCTTCTGCTGTGCACGAAGGGCCTTTAATTCTTCATCAAAGTTGATGCGTGTTGTGGCATCATTAGTTAGTTCTTGAGCGAATCGATTATGCTCTTCAGCTTCAGCGGCCAGAGAAGCGAAAAGTTCAGCGTCTTCGGGATCGGAGTACTGGTCGGACTCATTCTCAGGGAGGTCAAGGGCAACTGAATCGTCGGCAACGCCGCTGTGTGGAACTATAGGGATTTCCAGGTCTGCAGGACCTTCTAGCATGACTGGCGTAGAGCGACGGCGTCGAGGAGGTGGTGGTGACGTGTGCATCGGAACATCTTCAAACTCTGGTGACGGTGATTTAGGCATCTCTGCTACTGGTGGGGGTTCGCTCATGGGAACATCCTCAAATTCGGGCGATGGTGATTTGGACAATTCCTTTGGAAGTTGTTGGGGCTCTTCAACATGATTCTTTCGTTGCCCATCATCCTCGCGCTCACTCTCTGTCCAATCGACAGGATCTTCATCTGATTCATCGGCAAAAGGCGCCTTCTTGAGCAAAGTTAGGTCTTGTCGAGGAGACAAGGGTTTTGGCGGCTCTGCATGTACTTTATCTGCCAGATACCCCATCCTCAACTCTGTATCTACAACAGGTGCGATATCCAATATTTCATTTTTCTCTTCGGGATCAATTGCAATGACTTGTTGCTCCCTTTGGCTCGGCAGAGCGTCCAGATTAATCACCTCTTTTGACTCCTGCTTCCTCAGTCGAGGCAATTCTTGAAATTGAAATCGATCTTTCTCGTCCTGGCGTGCTTCTTCCCATTGTTCACTCTCCTCCTTTCGTTGTGCGTTCAGATCTTCCGTGAGGTCTCGCTCACCACTAAACCATGGTGGTAGCGGCGCAGCGTCCTTTCCTCCCTGTACAACAGACTTCTGAAAACCTCCAGCAGAGTTTGCCTCAATTTGGTCCATCCTTTTCTTCCCGAGAATAGAGTTACCGAGGTTTAGCTTTTCAAAGGGCAACGGGCCATCAAAACCCGGTGCATTGGCGGATCTCGGCGTAGTCTTGACGGCTGATGCAGAAGCTATGGGTCTTTGTCGTGTAGGCGATTGTGTTTTGATAGATCGTTTTGAGTTGCGTGATTCGGACAACGCCGCCTGTAGATCCATGTCATCCTCCTCAGAATCGCTCCCGTGGAATGGGCCTTTGGTGGCCAGTTTGCTGCTACGCTGGTTCGCCAACTGTGCGATAGCCAGTCCGCGGCCTTTTACGCCCGCGAATGGATTATCATCAGCAGCTCGTTTTTGCTGGAACACTTCGTGAACGGGATCGTCTTCAGAATCTCTGGCAGCAGCCTCACTACTTTCTTCGCCCTGCTGCATGGACAATGCAATTGCTTGTTGCAACTGTTGATCCTCGACGTCATCTCCGGCGTCTTCAAACAAGTCGTTGCCATTCGTAGCAGGAACATTCTCCCACTCTTCTTCTTCGTTGCCATCTGCGAGGAAGAGGGAATCAGGATCTTGATTTACGGGTGAAGCGTGTCGTGGTCGGTTTTGTACCGGTTTTGCTCTTCGTGAATTATAGAATTTGCGACGACGTTTGGCAAGCTCATCCGAGATGAAATCTCTGCCCTCTTTTTCCTGAGCAGTCAGGCCCGGCTTGGGCTTAGGGAGGCGATTTAAGCCTTCGATGGGCACATCCTCGAAATCTTCGTCGTCCTCCCATTCGTCCTCGTCCTCAGCAGGACGCTCTGGCAGATCAACATCTATGGGCTTGTGAGCTTTGCCTTCGTCTCTGTTAGTAACGACTCCAAGCGCCCATCCACCCTCGACTCCATCGTTCTTGACAAGCACGTATTCTCTGCCCTTTTCGCCGGCAACGCGATTCGCGGTCCCAACGCCAACCAGGCCGTCGTTCATGCCGTTGAGGTTCATTAGGCGTTGTGTAAGCTCATTACGCTCGCGCACACGCTCAATTTGAAACCTGGAAAACGCCATTCGATCTGGGAACATGGTGTCCAGCTGCTCCTTCGAATAGCCCATCCTCAGTCGACTTCTCAGCCGGGCCGCATTCAATATATTGTATCGATCGGCGGCGGGCAGGCTTTGAAAGAAGTGTCCATCAAAGTCAATCTTGGAGAAATCGTAGACATTGATATCTTCGCCCCTGTCAAATTGGCGTGCATACTCTTCTAGCTCTTCAAGCGACATGACTCTAGGATCGTCTGCGCCACCCATCTCGCTCATGGATCTGCCCAAATCGGGGAGATGGTACTGATCCTTCTTCTTGAACTTGCGATTCTGAGCGCGCTCCTGCTGTGTTTGCAGGATCTCGTCAACGTATACAAGATCTTCGGGTATGTCTTCTAGCTGCTCTTGGTCGCGGGGATGTCTGGCAGTCTCCTTGCGCTTCTTCTCTTCTTCCTCAGCAGCCCTCTGCATCTGAATTGCAAGCAGCTTCCCCGCTGTTCTGACGGCATCCTCTCGTCTGCCTTCACGACGAGACTTGCGATTACTGATGGTCTGTCGCTTCAGTGCCGGTGCACCGCCGTCAAAGACAAAGACAGGCTTGATGCCAATGAAGAGGAGTTTGCATACTCGACGGAAAAAGCCAACAATGTGGCTGTTGCGCAATGCATTGCCTTCCTTGTCGCGCACAGCCTTGAGGAACTGGTAGATCCATATCGAGGCATCGACGGCGATGCGCTTCTTGTTCAGCGTCTCGATCTTAATTGGGCGTGCGCATGGCTGTAGAACAGTCCAGAGGCCAGTAACACCCATGGCAGCACTCTAGAGTCTAGACACAAAATCCATCCATCTACACAATGGTGAGATGAATGTAAAGTCTCGTGTCAGCGACGCTTAGTTAATTACTGCCTTGTGATCGCGCGTCAAAGCGCGTGTCGATGACGCACATGCCAAGCCCGCTTCACGTGTCCATTGACCACCAAAAAAAAAAACTTCCCAAAAAAACTTCACAATAGTTAGTTAATGGATAACTAACGGATAATGGAAAAACTATCTAACCACTGACATCGCTATGCAAAAGAAGGGCAGTCTATGAGCCTCGTCCTTCGAGACCAAGTCAAACACCAACACTCTGAATCTCGTCACCATCTTCCTCGTCGTCTCCAAACTCTGCCGCCTCGCCATATTGCGCCATATCTTGTGCACCCGCATCTACGTCTCCGTATCTGAAACCTTCACACAATTGCCGGCGCCTCGACGCTTTTTCGAAACTGCCATCATCTGGCCTATTTTCGTCTTCAAAAGCGTGGCTGCGTCTCCTGATCTCTTCGAGGAAGTCTCCACTGTCACCTTGTATATCCCCCAACTCCCTGGGCTGGCGAAACTCAAACATCGAAACAGGCCTATCGTGGGCGAATGGAGGCGCTCGTAAACGCGAGGGTGCTACATCATCTGGTGTGGTTTGCTGCCCCGGTTCGGGAGATTTTGCCGACCACCAACCACTCCATCGTTGAGAAAGGGAGGGACTGTCAGGCGTATTTGAACTGTCTTTTTCCCCCTTGGTGTATTCCACCGTGGGATTGCGTTTATCTTTACGCGTGAACGTGAACCCTAGAGGTAAGGTCACAGGGGAGCCAGGGCGAGAAAGAACCACCGAAGACGATGATTCTGACCCAGACATTACTTGCTCGACCTCTCCACCTTGGCCGTAGCTCTTCTTGCGCTGAAGTAGGCCATGCAAGTCGTCCTCTGATAAAATATTGACTAGATCTCCTTCGCGCATTCCGCGTGGCCGATATTGCCGTCTTCCTTGTTGAATTATCCTCTCCAGCTTGGCTCGATTTGCAATAAACTTCAGTTTTGGAAATGCCGACAGTTGGCCAACGTGGATCATCCGGGCCAAACGTTGTGGTGAAGGATCGGAAAGAATGTGCACAAAGTCCGACGGTATCGATTTTGGCCAGATAGTGATGGTGCCACTGAATTTCTGCAGCCATATTTCGCTCCAGTCCTGTCCCAACGGCCTCGGTAGCAGCTCCAGGTGGCGAAGTACTTTCAGCCACTTGTTCAAATCCAATTTGAGGTACTGCTCTATTGCAGAACCAATGAAGCCACCACGCCAGCCTCTGCCTCTCCGATGCGTCACGGGACGCCCAACAGAACCGCGGGACGAAAAGAAAAAAATGTTGATGTGCGGGTTGACTTGGCTCACAATGGAGAAGCGAACATTGAAGTGGAGGTTGAGGGCTTTGAGTGGGATATCCGTTCTCAAGCTGCCATCTTTCCACTTGTGTCCAAACGAGTAGGGCGATAGCTTTCCATCTTTGTTTTTCTTCATAAGCACAACAGGGTTCAGAATGCCAGGGACAGCGGCTGAGGCCAGCACTGCCGACCAAATGACGCAATCAGGAGCGGTGATGTAGTTTGCAAGTATGGTGGGTGAGTGCGGATCGGATGGCACGCAGGAAACATTGAGGATACGGCCGCTGCGTTGATATGCCTCCTTGAATGTCATACTCCCGTGTGTCATCCATGCGCATCTTCTTGCCCAGTCAACACTATCAAAACGCGCACCGGTTTTGTACCATCTTTTCATCCACGTCCACGTGTCATCATGGCATGCTGTAATGCGATGAGCCAATGCAGGGACCAGTAGTTGCTTGAGTTCATCGTCGGTTCTTGTGCATAACAGCGCGGCCACCAGAGCTCCACCAGAGGTGCCAGTGATGACCTCTGGTAGTAAGTCTGCATCCAAGAGAGCTTTGGCAACACCAAAGTGGTAATAGGCAAATGTCGCACCACCCGACAAACACAGTGCTGTGCGCCCAAAATTGCTTCCTAGATGCTTAAATAGGGCACGCTTGTTCTCGGCGCTGAGCTGAGTAGTGCCAAGGAGAAAAGATAGGGATGCCTCAGCCTCCTGGACAAAGTCCTGCACGACGTTTTTGGTTCCATAGTATGTTTCACTGTACAGCCTTGGGTTCTCAAACCCACAGAAGTTGTTCTTGATGCAGGCTTCAAGTAATGCACGGAGATCTTCAATAGCTTTCGTCTGGCCATCTGAAACCTTGCCGTCCGATTTGCCATTCTCGTCTGCTTCGGCCCTTTGCCGCAGCTTCAGCAACTGATGATGGACCCTTGATACGGTAGCCGAGTCATAGTAGGCATATTCAGGCTTCTCTTTCCAGACATCACTGCCAAGATATGAGTCGAGTTCTGTAGCGCCTTTGACCCAATCCTCATATGATGTCGCATTCTGTACTCGCTTGCGCAATCGTTGTCGTGTACCTCGCCATGTGATCCAGTGTTCGTAGAGATATATGTACAGTCTCGTAAAGACGTATGCGATGCTCAGAAACAGGAGCCAGCCGAGGACCACGATAAGCAAGGGCCACTTCAACAAGACATAGACAAAGCCTTCACGCGTCTCATCCTTGCCTCGTCGCGGAGGAGCCTTGGCCTTCTTTCTGCGCCGTACGCGATGGTGTATTGGACGCCAATCATTGTGGGCGCTGAACTTGTTCTGGGGCTCGCGTGGTGGAGAGGTTAGATCGTCGGTCGAAGGCGAGTGTTCGGGGGCAGTTAGGGCTTTGGCGAATTCGTCAAAGTCGGCACTGTTGACAAAGTCATTGTCGTACTGACTATGTAGTTAGCATGTAATCCGCCTAGGTAGTGCATAATCACATGCAACAACAACAACATAACACAATACATACGTCAGGAAGCAGGGTGAAGTCGAATGCAGCGCTCGAGTAGGGCTCAGGCCCGTCCGTCTCTTTCTTCACGTCAGCCATGAGAATGGAGTCGTGTGGGAGAGCAGTGGCATTGTCGGATATTAGATGATAACTAGGTAGGTAAGGGGGTAGGGGGGAGCAACGGAAAGTGTGAGGTAAGGTGTGTGTGAAAGATGGGAACTCGGGGGTTAGTTGGTTAAAACTTAACTACCTACGTCACACGCTTGCCCCAGCTCTAGACCCTCGGAAAGAAGAGTTGAATGCAGAGAAAGGCGCATACATCACGCGCGCGCGACTTGATTCAACGACGTTGGACCTTGTGAGCTATGCGGCCACGCCTTGCTCCCTCTCGTCGAATTCATTCAGCATGTATTCGGTCGGTTCTTCGCTCACAATGGACTGCGCAGCGCAGCTTGATGACGTTGGCCATTGAGACGTCTTGCGACGACACTTCAGTCGCAATTCTAGAGAAGAAGAATACGCTTCATGGTTGTACTACTGCCCAGCTTCATTTCCATGAAACCATCACGTCAAACAATACTGCCTTCCGAGGCGTGCATCCTCTCGTTTCTCTCCAATCCCACGAAGAAAATCTGGCCAGTCTAGTCAGCGAAGCCATACGGCACCTCCCTGCAAAGGACAGCAGCTGCCATGGGCTCTCGGATATAGCATCCAAGAGACTGCCAGACTTTGTGTCTGTCACAAGAGGCCCTGGTATGTGCTCCAATCTGTTCACTGGCGTTGACATGGCCAAAGGCCTAGCTGTAGCATGGCAAGTACGACAATGGTGCTCTTTCGTCCATCAACACATGAGCTTACTGCTGCGTAGAAACCACTCGTGGGCGTCCACCATATGCAGGCGCATGCACTCACTCCACGCATGGTTGTTGCCCTCGAACGATCTCAGGTGCCGTCCTCGGGTCCCAACGAGCCCAGCTTCCCTTTTTTGTCGATTCTCGCGTCAGGAGGGCACACTCTACTCACACAGTCGAATTCCTTAGTCGACCACCATGTACTTGGCTCAACTGAGGATATCGCCATTGGTGAATATCTCGACAAAGCTGCGCGGGCCATACTCCCTTCGCATGTTCTGAAAACATCAAAAAATACCATGTACGGCGCCCTGCTGGAGCAATTCGCCTTCGCCGGCCACGAGACTGATCCAATCGGGCCTACTAACTCTACGTCGTCACATCCCGTTTCAAACTCCGAAACCATAGGTCATTCTGCCATAGACTATGTAAATAATCTCAGACACCTTTATAGCTGGTACGAGGTGCCATCTAATCACGAAAAAGCCGCTGCAAACAGTAAAACCAAATGGGGCTGGCAACTCATACCTCCCCTGATCAGGTCTGGTGGTGGCACCAAGATCAAGGACATCAAGCTGAGTTTCTCTGGTCTATTGACAGGTGTCGAACGTATAGTTCGGTTCCAAACAGATCCATCAACCAGCAAGTTGACCCAGACTGAGCGAGCCGCAGACGGCATCAGCCTCGAAGAGAGGCGACATCTCTCCCGTGAAGCCATGCGCGCCTCTTTCGAGCATTTAGCGTATCGAGTCATTCTCAGTCTCGAGTCAGTTGCTAGTGCTTCTGCGACACCTACTGCAATCGTTCTAGCAGGAGGCGTTGCATCGAATCTGTTCCTCAGGCACATGTATGCTTCCCCGCATTGCTCATGGGGTCCGCTGACCACCATCCAGACTTGTGAGAACACTCTGCGCCCGAGGTTATCCTGACATCAAACTTTACTTTCCGCCGCCAAAATTCTGCACTGATAATGCCGCCATGATCGCCTGGGCTGGGCTAGAAATGTTCGAGGCTGGTTACACGGATTTGCTGACTATCCGAGCCATACGGAAGTGGCCGCTCGACAAATTGCTCCAGCCGCCTGAGAACAGCTATTAGCCATGCGGTTATAGGAACCAAACGGCTGCTAGCACGTCTAGTTGCAGACCTATCGAAGCCACATCTTACTCAGCTCAACAAAAAGTGTCTAGGTCGCGTTGTATAGAGGATGGTGGTTAGATTGTGACCGACGAACAGCGGTGACAGTAGTCTATAATTAGGTTTTTAGCAAGGATCAAGCACCCTGAATATGTTCTGCATGGTATCGTGACCAGGGATTTGACAGCTTACCTGATGCAGATTACAGCTAGTAATAGCCCTCCCAGGCAAGTAGGTACGGAAAAGTGGCAGAAACATCTGCCCCTAGATCAAGGTGAAGTAAAGCTCTTTACAACAGTAAGGAGATACAATGTGGAATAGGCTGCGTAGACGGACGATGCGTAGCCTGAACCAGTGGCGGCTGGATGGGGTTACATGTTAGCTAGGTAGGCTCTTGGGGTTAATTTTGAACAAGACTTGCCGGCAAGTGTTCCTGCTCCGACGGGCGTTTTGGAAAAGTCGTAGAGTTGCTCTGCGTAGCTCTTGTTTGGGTCCCGGTAATGGCTTGATTGGAATGCGCTTACTACTGTTTTGGAATCTGGAACGTAATTTGAGAAACCTTTGCCGGTTGGTAGGTAAGATGGCCATTTCTTTGTGTTTGCTTCATTTTGTGCTTTCTCGTCGTCTGCATTAGGTTTTGGTGCAGTCTCCCGATTGCTTGTTGAGGCTTTGTTGCGATATGGGATAGAAGGTAAATAGGATGTCCATGTCCGCTTGTTGGGTTGCTTTGAGGAACGTGCAGTTGATATGTCGTTCTCTTGAGCTTGCTCGGGGGGGTCTTTGGTATTCTCGCTAGATTTCTGTGGCTCGTTGATGGCTGGTTCTGTTTCATCTCTTGTATTACCATCTTTGTACTTTTCCTGTTCTTCTTCGTGCGGCTCTGGTTCTTTTCCATCACCCTCTTCTATAGCTTTCTTCAAACCCTCCGCTTCCTTCTCAAGCTCATCTTCATCCAATCTCTTTACTTCTCCCATTTCACTCTCGTCATCTGGCGGCACCCCCAAGCTAAAGGCCCACATACTGACTACTTGCTTCCCATACGTGTTGATCACTTTGATCGTCCTACCTCTCGGTACGAAAGTTGCAACACCATGGCGCGCAGGTATAGTCTGGAGTTCACCAGACATGTCTTCTACAGGAAATTGCGGCTCCCCTTTCTCTCCCTTATTTTTCTTCTGTTGTCTTTTGATGGCGGAAAGAACGGAGACGGCAGCTATGCCTGCGAGGGCACGACGTGTTGGAATTTGCGGTGCCGTTGTGACGATTATTTGCAGATGGATTGTACAAATGTCAGTTAATAAAGAGCAGATATATGTCGCTCGTATTCACTGTTTAACGGATTGCGAAACGATGGACGCGAATCTGAAGAAACAAAGCTTATACTGCAGTGCTGGATTATTGTGACGTATTGGGCTAAAGATCCTTGTGGCTCATCATGATATATCATCCAACAGGTATCCAGAGCACATGGAACCCCTTGTACAACATTTCGTCGTAGCATCATACCTGGGCCGGGCGGCTGTAGCACCATGACGCAAGTTTGAAGAACCTTGTTTTGAGAGGGTGGGTGAGCGCAGGGAATAACTATACCTAGGTAACTAGCTTTCTCTCTTCGCTTAGGTACCGTCGCCCAACATCATCCTTAGGTGCATTGCCCTCAATGATCTTGTCTATCATGACATCGAGACATGAACATAAACGCGGTGGTTAAGATGTAGGTTGACGAAGTCGATGTAACTACCTGACCTCACTTTACTATGTACTAGTTAGCACCTGATTGGCTCTAGGTTCGATATCCTCAAACACCTGCATCTTGTCGATAAATCCCCCAACGAAGTTTTGACTGAGGTCTTTGAACCAAAAGTCTACTCAGCTAAGAAGCGAAATTTCCTTTCAGACATGCCCTTGATCAACCCCCTGAAAAAATCTAGCCCTCAACAGATTGCACAAGACTTTGGTAGGCTTCGAATTGTGTATCATTAGCGCATGGGCAATATTGTCGAGCTTGCGTGTAATGGACTAGTTCCAGCAGAAGATGGAACGGTAAATGATTTGAGATGATAGTTGGTGCTTGAGTACCTAGGTAGATGACGATGGCGCAGTAGGCATGCCAATAACTAGCCATAGCCATGTCCCAGACTCGAATAGACGAAAGACAAGCAACTAGTTATATACTCGGAATATACCATCAGACAATAGGGATATGGGCAACCCCCATGGCCTCATCCCGTAATACTCGTCACACAGTCTTAGTGATGAAGGCAAGGCTCTCATTGTAACTAGTAACCGAAAAATCCGGCATTCTTCTTCGCTGGTTTTATAGGTCGCTAGGATAAATACCGGTGAGGGAGGGCAGGTAGGTGGTGTGTCACCTTCTTTTTGAGTAAGCATTGGGTTGCGAGCGAGTTCTGAATCCGAGTCGGCTGGATCGTGATATGGGTAGTAGGGTAGTAGGGTAGTATGGGCAGTAATGTGGTGTGACAATTAACTACCGTCGTTTTAAGTCTAAAGAATAACCACCTGTTGATGCCCACCACGTCTTACCTAATCAGAAGAATAAATTCTTCCGCAGCTAGTTAATATCAATTATCAGTTCAAACCAAGCCCTAATTAATAGCAATTATGTCATCAATCACCAGATCCCAAAGCAAGCTCTTAATCCATACAAAAGTAGTTAGGTAACTTAGGTTATTAACTAATAGCCGCGGCAACTAACATACACGCATAGTATTACTATTAGTACATGATACTACCTAGATAAATAACTGGGTAATTAATTAGGTAATCTTTTATTTTTACAACTAGAGCACAGGGTAGCGGCTGATTAGTCATCAATACAGGAATGCAGGATACATTCCAGCCAAACCCCCCCTCCCCCCCAAAAAAAAAGAGGAAAAAGGAAAAAACAAAAACAGAAAACAAAAACAGAAAACAAAAACAAAAAAAAAGATTCAAAAACAAAAAGTGATAGTTAACAACAGAACAAAAAAGGACACATGTGTTGACATCACCAACTACCTAGTCAATGACTAGTCCAGAGTTGGTCCGTGTGACTTTCACATGCTTGCGTCCAGCGTTACAGCCTAGTAATAGAGGGTCGAAACGGGCGCCCCACGCTGCAGCGCTTCACTTGTCCTTTTCTGCTTCTTGTGCGGCTGCCGACAATTACGCATCATTGTCCCCAGTTTCCCACTTCTCAAATATCATCTTTCACCCCTTCTCTGCAACGCTTTGTTCTCGTACCACACGCCCGTCCACGCTGCTCTTATCCTATTTGTACTTGTACTATTACTCCTTCTACTTCTCCCACTGTTGCTACTGCTACTGCTACTGCTACTGCTGCTACTTGTGTGCCTCGAGACGAGTGGCTTGCTCCTACTAACCAACTGCCACGGAGCGTAAAGGCTGCGTCTTGCTCACCTGACGTCCAACCCATTTCATCTGCGCTTGCATCGCGCCGAGCCTCAACAGCAACCAACCCACCACGCTCGCTATCCCATCGCCATGAGCCCAAATTCCAGTGCCCATTCAAGCATGTCCGGCATCGAATCGCCTGGTGCGCGAAGAGCCGCCAGCCTCCTCTTCACCATCCCGGACCGCTTCTACGACTTCTGCCACTTCGACCAGAAGACCTTTTTCGAGCTGGCCGACTGGATCCTCGAACACGTCACATCCCAGGTCACCACCGACATCAGCATAGAAGAAAGCCTGTTCATGTTCTTTGACATTGTCGCAAGGGGGAACAGCTTCACCAACGTTGCCTACGAGTGGGAGCACGATCTCCCCCTCACTCACAGGTATGCCAAGCCCAAACGCCCCTCTAGCCTCGCATCCATCAGGTGCTCATTGTTTGTCTGCAGTATATTCCTCAATGTTCTACATGCCTTGACTGTTCTTCATGATAGCAAAGAGATTGATCCAGAGACCCCTCCCTTCAAGCAGACCCTCAAGGCACGGTGGAAAGGCGCCAGATCACTTCGCCCTGGCCGTTCGAGAATCGATGGTCTCATCAAGATTGGCGCTGATGACATGTCTCAAGACGGTCTCGAGGTGAATCAAGAGAGACTGAAGAATGCGCTTGAAGCGCTCAACAACTTCATCTATGAATCAAACGAGTATTGAGTGTGCTGGTATGCATTGTTTCGGCGTTGGTCTGGCGTTTGGTTACCAAGTGGAAAACGGTACGGTATCGGGCTTGCATCGCATCGGTCGGGAAAGAGCTCAGAAGCAGGCCTTGCTGTAACGACGTGATATGTCGCTTTCTCCTCTTCATCGCAATAACGTTCGTAGTGAATGCGTTCTCCGCTCCTGGAGTATGAAGTTATGTACTTGACAAGTCCAAAGGCAGATATTCTGTGATTTTGATGTTATTGTGTCAACCCTCTAGCTGCACAGGTCCACAGGTGCCCTCGCCCAACACACTCAGCCTGCCCTTCTTGATGCCTAGCGCTTCTTCAATCCTGCTCTCTGGCTCGCCTCTTGCCTTCCGCATCAATGCTAACGTAATCATGCCAGCATCCACATATGTCCTGCCAGCAAAGCTTTTTCGGCCGACGTCCCTGAGCTCTTCTTCTGCAACGTCAGATATTCTCTGCCTCGCGTCAAGCACTCGAAGGATTGGGTTGTTGCGCGCATCGGGGAAAGCTGAAGCAGGCGGTGCTTGCATCATATCCAATGGCTCATTCGAGGATCGATTGCGTTGAGGATCAAACGGCGAGATTGATGTATGGGAGTAATGAGGATTTGGCTGTACAGCACCAAGGCTGTTCAACCTTGATGCAAATGCTGGGTCTCGAGCATCGAAATCAATTGCTGAAAAATGACACAAGGGACGTTAGTGATTGATGTCCCCTCGACTCGGCCACGAAACATACCCTGGGTTTTCACCTCAGACGCCTGTGGTGGAGGATGGTGCACGCTGGGCCCAGCTTTGGGCAGCTGGGGAGGCGAAGGAGCAGTGGCAGGTCGAGTCGTTGCAGCAGACGTTGGGCGATTGGGGTATTTACGAACAGACGAACTAGCAGCTTTGCCTACTTTTGAACTGGAGCTGCCCATGGTTAGATTGGGGGAGGGGGGTTGTTGTGTGGGGGCGAAGGTGGTTGTTGAGACGTACAGCGTCGATAACGTCAAGATAGCGATTAACTAGTTAGTTAATTAGTTATATTTTAACTAGGTAGGAGCTTCGGCCGCGGTTGCTGTTTGGATCACGTGGGGGGCAATCTCCGCTCCCCCGTCACGACTCACCAGTGTGCAATTTTGAATGACCACGACTCAATATAATAATAGAATTTAGACTTGGAGTACCTAAAGTGGCCAAAGTCGTTCCCTTTATAGCCCTCCGCCTGCGCGATAGTGTCCTGCAACCAAGAAGGCTAGCTCTAGCGCTTGCTTCTCATTCAGTCTTGGATCACAGTATGTAGTGTAATTCAGACTCAAATCCTCGTCAACAAGACCCTCACTTCCTCCAGTACACTCCGTGACCGCATCGCCTGTAAGTTCGAGATGCATACCACCCAAGTAAGACTGGTGTTGTTTGTGGATCTTCAATGCTGAAGACAGCTCTGAGAAGATACTACTGAAGGAGCGTGTCTTGATGCCTGTGGGCGTGCTGCGGGTATTGCTATGACACGTTAGTATGGCTAGGTATTGCAAAGTTAAGCAGAGGCTGACTTGCCCATGCATTGGATCGCATTGCCAGACAACCACATGACCACTATTCTTCACCGCTTCAATATGGCCGCCAAGCATAGACTCTACCTTGTCTGCGCCATAACGCGTAATCAGTGTGATCTTTCCAACCTCTTTGGTGGGATTGACGATATCAAGCAGTTGTATCAACTCATCGTTCTTCATAGATGGCCCAACTTTGATACCGATTGGATTCTCGATACCACGGAAGTACTCGACATGGCCACCATCAATTTGACGAGTTCGATCCCCTATCCAGATGAAGTGTGCTGATGTGTTGTACCAGCCTTTTCCATCCGCTGAAGGCTTGGAAGGCTGGTATCCTACGGGATGCTTCAATCTTCTCGTCAGGCTCTGCTCGTATTCGAGCACTAGGCCCTCATGACTCGTGAACAAATCTACAGTCTCCAGCTGACCTGATGTATCTGCGCCAACGGTGTTCATGAATCGTAGAGAGTCCGAGATGCTTTGGACAATCGTCTGGTACTTTGCCTGCAACTCCTTGTCTTGGACGTGGCCAAGCTCCCAGTCGATAGGGTTGTGCAAATCCGCGAATCCGCTCGATAGCTGTGCACGGATATAGTTTGAAGTGGTAGCAGAATGGAAGTAGGCAGCCACAAGCCTCTTTGGATCGACTCTCCTTTGCTCCGGATCATAGCCATTCAAAATGTCGCCACGAAAGCTGGGAATCTCTTGACCATTGTGAACTTCGGTGGGACTAGATCTTGGCTTTGCGTATTGGCCGGCGATGCGGCCAATACGGATTACAGGCTTGTTTGATCCCCAAATGAGAACCAGGCTCATCTGTAGGAGAAGCTTGATCTTTGCATTGATAGGTTCGTCTGCACAGTAAGAGAACAGTTCGGCGCAGTCACCGCCCTGCAAGAGAAACGCTTTCCCGAGCGCGGCAGCGCGGAGGCTTGACTTGAGTCTGGCAATCTCAGTTGGCGTGACAATTGGCGGGAGTTCTGATAGTTGCTTGCATGCTGCGGCGGCGGCGGCTTTGTCCTCGTAAGTGACTACTTGCTTGATTGGTTTCGAGTGCCAGGCTGGCAGGGAGATTAGAACTCTGAAATATACATGGGCAAGTAATCTTACAGGCTGGTGACCACTCTGGTGCAGTAGAATGCGAAGGTTGTAGTCCTTCCATTATTACAATGGCGGTACTGGTATTTGTAATCAGTGTTGGACCCTTTGGGTTGGCTACAGATGGAGTCAAAAAAAACGTCTTTGTTTTTGCCCTCTCAGGCTGAATTTGAAGGAAGTAACGGTGTAATATAGGGATGTCTGAGTTACTCTAATCCTTTGTGTTAATCTAACTAATTAGTAATAAGTGGGCAAGGGTTTGGCCATAAATTGTTTCAATAAGAAAGCCTTGGGAGACATGACTCAGCGAATATACTCACCATGAATTACTAATTAGTAGGTGTATGAGGTGTTCCACGCGCGGCCTGTCACATAAAAACTGTGCGATCGGTGTGTGACAGAGGCTAAAGCGAAAAGACAATAAAGTTGACGAATCACAAGCGTCGTAAATTTTGATTGGTCGCAAGTGCCGTAGTTAACTTAAACCTAGTGCCTAACTATCCTACTGTGCCACTCTACACATTGACCCATCCAAACCACTCTACACATCTTGCCTCTCAAGCCTCGATCCCTCTGTGAACCCGCACCCGTACCCTAGACCTTGCCATCGATCCGAGAATGGCCGAACTACAGCCCGCCGAGGTGCATGAAGGCGTGGCGGATCCACACGCCCCAACAGGTACTGCAGAAGATCGGAAAGCAGCAGCTGCACTATCGTCGCTCGACACACAAGATGATTCTGCACAAAAGAAGGAAGTAGACAGCAAGGCACTGGACAAAGCCATGGAAGGACTGAATGTGAAGGACGGGAAAAAGGAAGAAAAAAAGGCCGTCAAAGTCGACGTGGCTGATGTTAATCTTCTGGTAAGTCGGAATATAACCAAAGGCTGCCATGGGTATATTGCGGTCTCGGCTGACTGGGTGACACAGGTTTCGGAACTGGAGCTTTCGAAACAAAAGGCTACCGAGCTGCTCAAGGCTCATGACGGCAATGTCGTAATGGCCATGGCCACTTTTATCAAAACTGCTCCTTGAAACTCAAGTATACGTAGTGTGTCGTTGAGATTTCATAACATTTTAGTAGCCTTCTATGACCGTCCAAGAAATCAAGTCGCGATTGCGAGAGCGGTGACAAGAACTAATGTATGGCGTAGCCTACAGACACGGAAAGTGTAAGAAGCTGACAATTCGACGCACTCCCACATTTGTGAGATCTGCATGTGTGTGTGTGTGTGTGTGTATGGAGCATTTTGAGCCTCATGGTCTGCTCCAGCTGCTCGCTGTTTCGTGTAGACGGAAACTATTGTATGACTAGATGCGACAGGATTGAAAATAGACCTTGTAGGAACACTGGAATATAGGCACAGATCTTGAGCTTTGTCCTACTTAGGGTTTGTTCATGTTTTATGTCTAGCAATTGATCCTAATCTTCATCGCTGTTCTTGCCTGTAGCTCGCTTTCGTTTATTACTCTCACCAAGTTTCCGCCCGCCCATCTTGTCTTTTGCTGCAAAGGCAGTTGGTAATTTCACTATTAGTGACGGCTTATTCAACCTCCGCGCCGAAACATCACCCTCGGAGTTCACTTCAGAGTCCCAATCCCACACGTCCGAGGTTGCTTTATCTTGACTACCTGGTAAAAAATCGTCATCTTCATCAGTTTCTTGGACCACTGCCGCCGGGTTTGATGTAATCTGCTGAGTCGCCTTGTTCGGCGCTGATTTTCGTGCTTGGTATAAATTAGAACGCGGAGTGTCGCCCTGCTCAGCTAGCAATGCAAGACGCTTTGCTGCCTTTACAGCCCTCGCTTTGGCAAGAGCTTCATGTCTCCTACCATCATAATCAACATCGAGCGGCTTGGTCTTCCCCTTTGTCTTGACCGTGATTGCTTTGGTGATTTGCTTGACGGCGACGAGGTTGCTTTTTGGCTGCTTGAAATTCTTGGTCACTTCCGCTGGATAGTTGTAGTGAAAGAACAATTCAGTTCCAGCTTTGATGTCGACAGTGGCATACAAAGCTACGCGGAAAACTGTGTTGCAAAGGAGAACTTTAGGACTGCCTGTAGATGAGGTATCTTTTTAGTCTTCTTGTACAAAAGTATGAGAATTATGGGAGACGACATACAATTTGTGAGATTTTTGTTTGCATTGTTGATGAATCGAAGCTTGTTACCCATGTATGTTGCGTCAACTTCTTGCCCTAGGCTCATTGTTAGTATTTTTGTCTAGCCTAGGGAAGCTTGGTACAATCTTACTTTTGTTGAGCTTGAAAAGGTACATGTTCTTATCATACTCGTATATGATTGCCCTTCGTGCACTCTCCTCACATGATATGATCTCTCCCGTATATTCGCCAATGATATCGTCTTTCTTGATGTCTTGGCCAGCATACAAACCAAATCCATGAACCTCAGATTGGCCTAATAGCGTTTTCTTAGGTACGCCTCGCTGGATACCCACATTGCTACATCGACCTCGAGTTATGTCCTCATTATACCGACTGACAGGATCGAGTATTTCCGTAGCACCACAACCTCCGCAGACATCTGCGTCACACTCTCTATTGAACTTGGCGCAGAGGCATTGCTTGTCATTTCCACAAACGCGCTTTTCTTGGTCCAGGGTGGAAGTGCAATCGCAGCCGGGGAACCTCCTGTTACACGACGAAGGGCAGCTGCATGTTTTCTCGCAAGTTACGCAATCTCTGTAGCAGCGGCATTTGGCATCAACACATGACCCCTCATGACTGCAAGGGACAAATGGTCGTCTAGTCTCCCATTCCTTTGTGCGGGTATGTTGGAGCCACCACTTAGCATTAAAAGGCCCATTCGGAGGCCTCAAACGTTTTGTGCTCTCAGGGTATTTCTTCGCAGGGAGAGCATCGGGGTTCATTGGAATCCTGTAATTGATCACTTTCTCGATGTCGCTATCATCTTCATCAATGTGTGCTGGGATGATTCCCTCAGCCTCAGATGACGATTCTTCGTAGACTAGATTCTTGTGTCCGCTGATCGAATTGTCGAGGACATCAATATCGTCATTTGTGTCTTGTTCATCCTCACTGTCGCTCGCTAGGTCGCTATCAGGATTCTCCCTCAGTTCCCCATGGAAAGGACAGTTGTGCCTGTTCCCGAGATATCAATATGATGAAAACAGATTTAGAGTGTTGTGCTTACTGATGGCAGACTCTGCAGGCTATTATTTTCGACGCCATACTCGAGACAAGTTCTTCGGATTGAACTTTCTTTTGAACATGTTCTTGCATAACTCTGCTCTTACGAGCCATGTACCAAGCACTGAATCCGCACTCTGACAAAATTGTGGCACAGGCAAGAGCTGTCAGGCGAAGCTCCGTTGCGCCAGGTTCCCTAATCCGATGCAACAAGCTTGTCCAGTGTTTGGCATCACGCTCAAACAGAACAGCTGTTCTCATTCCCTCATCTCGACGAAATTTTTCCTCGTTATATACGGACCTGTTCAAGATGGCAGACTCAAAACCGCTGTACCCAGCCGAGCTCCGGTTGATCTGTTGAACACTAAGGTCCGAGGCCAGAAGCCAAAAAAGGACCGTTTCCCAGGATATGCCGATATCAGTCATGAAAGACTCTATAGTATCGTTATAGAAACGACACTGCTCATTGCGCAGATCTAGCAGTGCATTTTTGTCATGCCTGATTTCGTAGATCTGCGGCAGTGCGATCATCAACGCTTTCTGTGCTCCTTCTTCGTCTTCTTCCCCAAGATATGGCATAGTAGTAAGCTTCGACTCGTTATCGGCCAGAACATTCATTCTCAAGCTGACATACTCTTTGAATGGCGGAATCAAAGCGGCTTGGGTCCTATGAGTTGTTACTGGCACACTCCAAGTGTACTTGATTACCGTGTCTTTTGAGTTGACTCTGCTGAAAACCTCCTGGGATATATCCCGCATTCGATCCTTTGGCCTCTTTTCGTGAGCCACCTCTATCGAAGCCATATCCTCAAAGGGAGATTTACTTTGGATATATTTCTTGGGTAGCCCTGTGGCGTTTCCATGTTGCGCACGAACATCACGTTCAATACATGTCCTTTGGCGCCACATGGCGTTCTGCCTCAAGTTAGCTTCATAGCATAAGAGCGATAATGAGTATACGCACTCGGGCCAAATATGCATGGTCTTCATATCTGTCCTCTAGGTGACGCTTGAGTGAGGTTTCAACTGCCAGACGAGCTTTCACAACGTCCATTGTATCAATGCGCGAGGTGTTGGACCGTGATTCTATATTGAAGTCAGTCGGCGGCAATTAAACCTGCTATGCTGTAATGAGGCTACTTCTTAAGGTCCATGCATTTTCTTTCACGATGCTGGAACCCAGGCAACAGCAAATTTTGGTCATAGTCTGAGCTGATAACCTACCTCGATCATCAAGATGTTCAGTGGCCTCCTTTCTTTGCCCAACAGCCAGTTTGGCATCGTGTGAATTACTGCTATTGGAACAATCCCCGGCTAAGCTGCCTGCCCCCGTTTCAGACATCAGCCGCGCATTTAAAGCGGGAGGCGGGTATTTCTCATTCGACACCATGGTAGACGATACATGAGCTCCCATCACATTTTGCTCTGTATTGGCGCTATTACATACAGCCGTAGCGGAGCATACAGCAAGTGGTGTCTTTGGGTCAAAACTGGAGTCCTTCGCTTCAGAATCGACACCGACTCTGGAGAGTCCCGGCGCTTCTGGGAAGCGGACTGGGTTCTGGTGACCGCCTCCGTTTCGTGTTTGTCCTACAATCTCCGGACGACTGTCAGCTTTTGTGGAACGTGCAGCTTGTTTTGTAGAGTTCAGGGTTGATTTGCTGCGTCGAGGATCACTTTGTGCAGATTTCTTGGCCACATTCGGTCCTATGCTCTTGCGAACCCTGTCAGTCGGTTTACGGACAGGGACGGATCGAGTTGCTTCTTCATCAGTCACGCGCCTGGGGATGGGGCTCGCGGTGTCAACGCGCGAGAATGAGGTCTGATCGCGAAGTGGATCGGCCCGCGCTCCGATTGGAGGTTGTGGATACTTTGGAACCTCAATGTTTTTTGCCAGCATGCTGCGATGTGCACTCATGCACAGAAGAGTTGCGAAGCCGTTTTGTGGAACCTGTCGTGGTGCCATTTCCGTATGATGCTCCGGATCATTTCGGACTATTCTAGATGCACCACTCTTCTCAGTTGCGATTGCTGTTTGTTTTAGAGTTGTAGGTGGAGCAGGATTCTCCCCCTCTTGCAAGGATATTACAGTTGTTTTTGAGTTTGATACCACCGTATCCTTGAATGACGGGCTGGTTCTTGAGAGAGGTGTCTGAGTCGAAACCGAAGACTGTTGCTGTTGAGGGCGTCCAATGCCCCCTGTGCCCGATCGTGCAGGATGTGTAACTTGAGTGAACTCGTCGTCACTGTTTAACTCGTAGTGCACGGAAGGCTCTTTACGTGATGTCCAACCATCTTCATCGCTATCGAGGTCGTAGATGACAATTGGAGTTTCTTTTGACCCTTTCATGTTGGCCATGTTGGCCATGTTTGACCAAGTATGCCTACCTTGTAAGTAACTAGCTCCCCAAGTAGTTACCTAGGTAGGTAGGTTAGTTACAGGGACCATTCAGTGTGTTCCAGGACCTTTCACAGGCTTTGGCGTTTTATGGGAAAGGAAGCGAAATAGTAGTGGCTATTCTGGTCGGTTAGGGCCAGCTATTAAGAGGGTGAAGTACGAAGAGAACAGGCGTTGGGTTGTGGAAACCCAATCGACCATTTGCCACAGCACAGAAAGACGCTAGTTTTAAACACACGGGCACGCGGTGTCACGTGCCATGGGTCTTTTCACCTTCACTGACCAGGCTGGGTATCATGGTTTTGGATGAAGCTACAAATTCTCGGCAGAGAAGCAGCATCATGTGCCTATGCAATGTGCAGGCTCACTTCTTTCTCTGAAGACCTGGCCAAGTATACCTGACTATCGTTGGACACTGTGTCTACAAGAACTCCCATAGCCTGACTAGGTAGGCATGTAGAAATCAGATATAGCTCAGCTGGAGAATTTGAGAGTTGCCCTTGCGGTTGCACTGACGATATAGTGAATAGAGAGTCTAGTATAAATGTGACTGCGGGCAATTGGCCGTACGTAGTAGACTGCATAATACTCTGCCACTCTGCCACTCTCGACTCTGGAGGTGCAGTGGTGCACAGACCAGCTTGGCAATGTTTACTGAACAACGCGCTCACTGTTTACCTAGTACTTTTGATGACGCTCACTCATGAAAGCGCAACAACAACAACAACAACAACAACATCGTCATGGTGGACAACAAGGAAAACATTGCAGATGGCCTCGTTGCGGGTCTGTCTTGCCAGGCACCCGACTCTGCGCCGTCGCCCAAGAAAACAGCACGCAAGATCCGAAGCAAGAGTATTGGCCCTGGAGGTCTTGGAGAATTGGACGCGCCAGCATTGAAGGAAAGCAATGGCAATCGCAGAAAGTCTGCCTTCATTCCGGCGGTCAAGTCCATCCTATCTTCCAACGATGAAGACGAAAAGAAGCGGCGCGAGGCCCGCCGGAAATCTCTAGGTATGTTGTGGTTAATCTTGGACATGCTGCGAGCTTCTCTAATCCTAGCAAAGCGAGGCGACGCGTTTCATTTGCCCCTGAGGCGACACTGCATACCTGGGATGTGGTAGAATACCTGCGCGACGCGACAAGCTCGTCTGCGTCTTCTGAGAACACGAGGAGAGCTTCCAGCGTTTCTCAAGCCTCAACTCCAGCATCGCCAGCACCAGCCTCGGATCCTTCAGAACCGCCATCCACACCACCAGAGCAAGCTGAGGAGCCGCAGCCTGAGCCCGGCTCGTCTCCAGCGAACCAGCGCGAGAAGCATCAGAAGAAAAACCGCCGTCGCAGCTCGGGCATACCACCCATGAACTTCAACAATCCGGAAGACGTGTCCTCATCTAGCCCACTGAGTGGAGACAATCAGTCGCCTAATGGTATCAGCGATACGGGATCCGATTCTAGTGACGACGACGAGGACGACGACGATAGCGTGACAGAGAAGTTGGGAACACCTGCCGATTCTGAGGATTCGTCTCAAAGCAGCGCTAGACTTGACGCGGCTCTGCGACAAGCTGTGACGCAAGCCACTACCCAGCAACTGGACTTGGACGGAGATGGTGATATGACCATGGAAATCGCAGAGGATGAGGTCACAGCATCGTTCAAATCATGGCCCATGCAGAAACCAGTGGTTGCGCAAGAGGACCAAGAGAATCTCGACCCTTTTTCTCCTGCCGGAACTGAAGTTCATGACGAGGATGACATGAGCATGGACATTACGCGTGCAGTTGGGAGGATTGTGCCTCAAGACGATACGCAAAGCTCAGAAATCGACGAGGATATGAGTATGGATTTGACAATGCCTCTCGGTAGCATCAAATCCATGGAGAACAGGGCACCAGTGAACCGTAGAAAGAGCCTTAAACGAAGGGTTTCGATGCTTGAACCATCCCAAGGCAGTCCTGCGAAACGTCCTGCCAGCCGTCGAACCAGTCTCCGAAAACGCCGGCAATCGGAGGAGAATGTACCAGAAGATGCTACTATGGATTTAACCATGGCTATCGGTGCTATCAAGAACATCGGAGTGCCTGAAAAGGCGAGACGTGCTAGCTTAGAAACAACGTACGACGATGCAACTATGGACTTTACTTTGGCCGTTGGGAGCATCAAGCCTCCCTTATCAGCTGCCACAGACGGGCAAGAGACTGATTCCGAAGACGAGGATCTTTCGATGGAGTTTACCAAGATTGTTGGCCCAGGCATCAAGAGGATTGTGAAACCAGCGGCTACTCCAGAGAAGCCCGCTACAACTGCAGTGTTGAAGACGCCCACGCCACGAAGGTCGCCCAAGAAGTCTCCTGGTCGCCAAACTCGGTCTGCTACGCCAGTAGAAGCGCAGGCCGTCTCAAAAGCCTCAGCTCAGTCTGCGACCGAACATCTACCCGCCGATGTGCAGTATCCGGCTCTTGACCCAGGTACTCCGGAAATTGTCCGACAACATAATATTGAAGATATAGAACCGTCACCATTCGTGCGCCAAACGCCTCAAAATAGTACTAGAACAAACAGCGACATCACCACGCCAACCGTGCAAACTTCCGTCGACCCTCATGCACCTATTCCTGATGACCCAGTTGCCGCGCCCATCCTCGACCGCCGACGTTCCTCATTATCAAACGTCATCTTCAGCCCTATCAGCGCGCCGCGAAATGAACCAATACTCAAGAGCACCGCCTTGCTCACGAGTAACATCAAGCTGCTCTCGACTCCACGAAAGCAGTCTCTAGCATCTCCTGTCAAACGCGGGATGACGCCTAAGAAGTCGCAGACCCCTCAGAAACAGGCAACACCGAAGCAGAAGACTCCAACGCCAAAGAAGCCCGCACCTAGAAAGAGCCTTAGCCCTATAAAGCGCGTTGCTTTCGGCAAGCAGCCCAAGGAGGAGAACAATGATGTTGAGGATGAGGCTGAGGCTGAGGGAGCATCAGAGGTGGAGCGTATCTCTCTGCAGGAGTTCTTGGATATGACAAAGATACGCTTTATGGATCTTAGTACGACCAAACGACGACACACGGCTGCGCCTGCCTTGTTCCACGATACTGAAGTAGAAGAGAAGGAAGAGACACTTGATCGATACGTAGTTGCAGGTGCATGTACTCTGCCCGAGTACGAGTTGTATCAACATGCGTGCCACGAGATGAAGAAGTACATCTCGGACGGTCGTCACTTTGTTCGAACCATGGAGGGCAACGTTCTGGAAGAGAACCCTTTGCTGTTCAGTGAATATCTCACTGCCCCACCGGATCAGCGCTTGATAATGGACAACCAATTCAAGAATCTGAAGACAAATGCTAGACTTGAAGCTCGGGGCGAATGGTACACATGGCGAAGTACCCTCTTACATGATCTCAAGGCGGGACTTCTCAGTACACTTGATGGATTTAAGCGCGACGAGTCCAAGCTAGCAAACCAAGAGCAGCTTCTGGATACCGTATTGCCCCCGTTAATGGAGAAGCAGGAGCTGCTGTCAACTGAGTGCAAGCAGCTCCAGCAACGACACGATGAGCTGAACAGTTGTGACCGTGAAGAGTTGGAGCAAGCGCGGGAGAAACTCGTCTCTACAGATGCTGAATTGGAGCAACAGCGACGACTCCTTGAAAAGCTTCGAAAAGAAGTTGAAGAGAAAGAGTCACGTATTCAGGCTGTCAAGGATCGCAAGGTGGAATGTGTCGAAGAGATTAAGGCGGCCGAGCGTGTGCGCGAAGAGTGCCGCGGCTGGTCAACAAGCGAAGTCCATGATTTGAAGGGTAAGTAACATTCTTTGTGCTGGGCTTAATTGTTGCTGACAACAAGTAGTGAAAGTGGCCGCCCTTGAACAAGCTCATGGTTGGAGCATCACCTCAGCCTCATCAACCAGCATTACAATGACGCATGTAAATGATCTAGAACTATATTTCCAACCATCGGCTTTTGCAACTGGGTCAAATACGCCAAATCAGTCTATATCGCTAGCATATGTAGGCGACTCAGCAACACCACATGCTCGTCCCTTGACAACCAGCAAGCGCTTCTTCCTCCAACTTATTCGTGCGCATCTTCATTGTATGCCTCAGTCACAAACTCGCATTGCAGATCTTCTATCTGTAGTTAAAGTGGGATGGGCCACAGCGCTTGCAGTCGCTGATGGCGTCCGCTGGCTCGAACACAACTATATCACCGACGAGTTCATTCTTTCAGACGAGCGTATGGGTATCGCGGCTAATATGCTTCTCTCTACCCTTCAGACCAAGGTCAAGGTCACCTTTGACATTGGTGTTAGCCTTAGTGCCCAAGGCGCCCAGACAGAAGTCACTCCAAAAGCTGAGGTGATATATGGGGAGAAGTATGGCGAGGAGAAGATGGCCGCCTTCCTCAAGGACTTCTGTGGCACAGAAGTTCCAAACAAGGATGGTATGTCTGTCTGGGCAGATGCAATGTTGGATCTAGGGGCCAGGTTGAAGAAGACTGGACGGAAGGGCGAAAGGAAATGATTGGGGCTTGCTGGCCCTTCCTTTATGACACGACAAACTTATGAGATATGACGGAGTTTTTGGGCTTATGATGATATGTGGGGTTTTGGGATTCAATCCGATCCCCACCCAGTATTCTTTCCATCTGATGCAAATTCTATTTTTTAACATTACCTTTTCTGGTAGTCTCAGAAGCACTGGATGCTGTGCGATCTTGGTGCTAGGGCAAAAAAACCAAGGACATTGGTCCGGTCATTATTCCGAGTATACGACTTAACGTACGGAGTAGTCATTCGGATACTAGTTTATTCAGCACTGGAAATCCAGAAGGTGGTATGTTGAAATTTGCTGACCCTCTAATGGAGTCACTTTTATAAAACGTGAAAAGAATTAGCCTTGCCTAAAAACATTGATCAGTTGGTCACCTGAAGACTAAAGTTCGGTGCAGTTCGAGCCGAGGCTTCGAAGCTATTTCGACTCTTCGAAGCCTCAACGGCTAGACCCAAAAACCACAAAGCTTATGGAACATTTTGATCGTGGTGCATGTGTGGATGAAGGAGGTGAGTTCAGCATTGAAGACGTTTGAGTGAAGGTGATGGAGAAGCACAGAAGAAACAGTCAGACTAAAGAGCTCACCTGGTTGACAGTGTGAATGCTATCTTGTCCTTCTAGACGCCACGCCAACAACAACGCCATCCCTTGGCGAGCATCGAGCCGCAATGTCGCAATACCGTGGATCAATGAGGGGAGACTCAGAAGAGATGCATGGACGGTTGCGAGTGTTTTTATCGTGGAAGCTGACGTCGGGATTTGCTGACAACCTTGGAAGGCGTAACTATTGCGAAGATAACTAGGTTGATAATACGGAAATTACTCGCGGTAACTAATGAGCAGCGGCAGAATATGGGAGCCTGTTGCCGTGGAGTCGAGAGTGCAGGTTAGCGTGGATCAAGAGAGGATGAGTCAAGTCTGTTGAAGGGGGTGGAAATGCTTTTATCTGTATTCAATACATATAAGACCAGCTTCTGGGGATGTGAGATCTGCGCCTTTGATTGTGCTCCATCCACCATGTCCCACAACAACACTTTGCCCGAGGTACAGCCCACAGAAACCTCACCACTTCTTCCTCGGCCAGCACTAGATATACCTCCCATTGACCCCAGTAGCTACATCGCACCTGGAGGCGCGGATGGAGGTGCAGATGCAGTCATTAATGACGAGCAAAATGAGGCAGACGTTGAACAGCAGGCCAACAATGGGGATAACTTGAAGCATCTCGGCCTGCCAGAAGTGAGACAGCGCCTCAAATTCATATTCCCCGCCATTGCTATTGGCGTAAGTAAAGACTCTATCATGGCCACGATAGCCTCGTTTGAATACACCTCCTGAAAACGACTGCAGGTCTTCCTCTCAGCTGCCGACCAAACTCTCGTCGTCTCCACCTATGGCACAATTGGCACCGACCTCCATGCCCTTTCTTCTACCTCGTGGATAGCCACAGGTTACTTCCTCACACTGTCTGCCTTTCAGCCCGTCTATGGAAAACTCAGCGACATATTTGGCCGCAAAGAATGTCTTCTTTTCGCTTACCTCATCTTTGGTGCTGGCTCTGTGTCCTGTGGTCTTGCGCAGAATATGGGTCAACTTATCGCTGCCCGTGCCTTTGCAGGCATTGGTGGTGGAGGAATGTCCGTTTGCACCAGCGTTTTATTGAGTGATATTGTAAGCCTCCGGGACAGAGGAATGTGGCAGGGCTATATCAACATGGTCTACGCTGTAGGTGCCTCTGTAGGTGCTCCTGTTGGGGGCCTTTTGGCAGATACGATTGGATGGAGATGGTCCTTCATTGCACAAGGGCCATTATGCTTACTAGCATTCATTGCTGTAGCCTTCCTACTGCATCTGCCCAAGCAAGACCACTCGCATTGGAAAGAAAAGATTCTCAAGGTTGATTTCCTTGGCGCAGCTATCCTGATCGTTGCCGTATTTGGATTGCTTGTCGGACTGGATCGCGGATCGAACATTTCCTGGAGCGACCCAATTTCCATTGCTGGACTTTGTTTTACGCCATTGTTTATTGTGTTTGTACTCGTGGAACTGCACGTTGCAAGCCATCCCTTTGCGCCCCGACACATCATCTTCAACCGTTCCCTTTTTGCCTGCTACCTCTGTAATTTCTTCTCCTTTGGCGGTTGGCTGGCGGCACTATTTTTCGTTCCGCTATACTGGCAAGTTATTGCCGGCTATAGCTCTGCTAAAGCCGGATTGTTACTTGTCCCAAGCATTATAACTAGCGTAAGCGGATCTCTCTTCGCCGGCTTCTATATGAAACGAACCGCCAAATATTACTGGATTACAGTGATCACCTACTCGAATTTGACCATTGGACTGGCGGTAGTTCTCCTGTCCGCTGGTATGGCCATACAAAGCCTGCCGATAATGGTTGTTGGATCATGCATATGCTCCTTTTCCAATGGGCTAGGCGTGACGACTACATTGACTGGACTCAGTAAGTTGAAGAACCCATTGCCCGCCAGCATTGAAGTTTAACAAACACTGCAGTCGCAAATGCATCTCATGCCGACCAAGCTATTGCAACTGCTTGCAGCTACCTGTTCCGCTCGTTAGGCTCTGTATTTGGCATCTCCATGTGTGCTACCGCGTTCAATCAGACTCTTCGAAAGTCTTTACAGGCTGCACTTCATGGCGGCAAAGATGCAGAAGAAATTGCCCAGCGTGTACGTGCGGGGCTATCGTATTTTCGAGGCCTAGAGCCACATTTGAGAATCATTGTTATGGAGTGCTATGGACAGGCCACCAGAGCAGCATTGAGTGTGAGTATAGTTCTAGTAGCTGGAAGCGCCGTCTTTGCATGGTTCATCAGGGAAAAGAGGTTGGGCGATTAACAGCACACTTGGCGAACGCAAAGCGTGAGCTCAACATAGCCATGGCACTCCTAAAAAGATCTGCAACTATAGCTATGGAGTACGGCGCTACCTCAACCTTCCATAAAGCAATATCAGTGTATGGCACGTCACTAAGGTTGAGTTCAAGAATTTAAAAAAAAAAAAAAAAGAACCGAAACTAAAGTGCCATGGAAAGCAAAGAAGATTTGGGAGGGGGGGGACCACACGGCCGCAAAAGCATATATTTT
>SSBG01000012.1:52863-65376 GCA_028220655.1 Shiraia bambusicola | reverse complement strand
ACCCGGACCCACAAAACACATGCTAATCTACACAGACCTGGTCCAAGATCCCCGCTGTTGCCGAAGCATTCTATCTTTACCCTAATGCCGAATGGGTCTGGCTCATCGATACCGACATCATTGTCATGACCCCCGACTACGACCTCGTCGAGGAGATTCTCTCCCCCGCAGCCATCAAACGTGGCCTCATGCGCGGTACCCCCATTCTCGACGGCCAGCTCAAGTCAAACCCTACCAACATCAACACCCCCAAGGACTTCCGTGTCGAAGA
This sequence comes from Shiraia bambusicola, assembly GCA_028220655.1. Taxonomy (NCBI): domain Eukaryota; kingdom Fungi; phylum Ascomycota; class Dothideomycetes; order Pleosporales; family Shiraiaceae; genus Shiraia; species Shiraia bambusicola. The sequence goes on along the minus strand of SSBG01000012.1, from coordinate 65,105 downwards.
AATTGATATCTTGATCACCCAAGACCACCAGAGCGTCAACACTGGCAGCACCTTCTTCCGCCGTTCTGCTTTTACTCGCTGGACCCTCGAAATGATGACAGATTACACCATGCTCATGGGAAAGGAGCACATTGGTGCTGAGCAGGATGCGCTCAAGCACTTGATGCTTGAGCACCAGCTTGTACGAAACCACGTTGGCATCTACCCTCAGCGTAAATTCAACGCCTACGCCCAAGGTGGCGAAAACATGGGCTACCGCGACGGCGACCTACTTGTCCACTTTGCTGGCTGCTGGGTCGGTGGGAAATGTCAAGAATGGTTCGAGGAGTACTGGGGCAAAAAGGGCCACAAGGACGTCTGGAAACCGCTCGAGAACCACCCATAAACCTGAGACAGCAAAGTGAAGCAGAAACAACAAAGGACGAGCGCATCCACCAACATACATACAACACCTGCACAGGCCCTTGCCACCTTTCTCCCTTAGACCACTGGTTCCGGGACCTCTTCGTATTGCAACGTGCACGATCAAAATGACGCGAGGCATCATCTTTTATATTAGACGTTTTTTTTTTGGTTTCAGCATGAAATACCCTGTTACGGTTAGGGAATTTTACGGGCGTTATGAGGCGTTATACCACACTTTTGAGCTGGGCTGTTAGAGGTCATGGCGATGATGGAGGATGTGAGGCAATGATGATGTGCATAATGCCATGGCGTTTTTTTCTTCCGGGGTATACATCAGGCATGTTCAGAGCAATATTCAACTTGACCTTTCAATTTCGAATTCATATTCTCTTGATTGCACGCTTGAATCGTGGATGGAATAGCTCATATGGGTATATCTCGGATATTTCAAGAATATGAATAGGCTATGTGAAGTAGGAATATTGAGAAACAGATTTCGAAAGCTGGTGACTATTATGTATGATTTGTCCCATGCTCGACCCACTGGGTCAAATTAATGTAATAATTACCGAAACAAGCCTTGATCCATAACCTCCAATCGCTTTTCAAAGTCCAGGACAGGGTACAAGGTGCCTGCTTGGAGGTGTATGATTATGTAATCGCACCCACCCCTCTATGACCGCGGGGAAGGCAACAGCGGTCGTGCCTGGAGAGCTTCAAGCTCAACTTCAAGCACTACACTCCAGGCTACCCTGACTGCGGCTATGGCGTCCAACGTAGAGCAATCGCCGTTCTTCCAGCAGCAAAAGTCAAAGGGCGAGCTCATCGTGCGAGGTAAATCAAACTCACCTGTGCATCACCTCCGAGTTTGTCTGACTCCAGTAGACCCGCCCAAGTTTGACCTCGAATCCTACATTGCCAATTATGCTCGTAAGATAGCTACATCACTAATTGCGCCTTGTAGCTCAAGTTAATCTAGACATAGGCTTCACACGGATCGACCGCCTCCATCATATTGGCTCACACTCGACATACCTCGCAATCGATGCTTATCGCCTTGCCATTGTAGAGGCCAAGAGGGGCAAGAATGTCAACCTCTACACGGCCCTTGTCGAAGATTTCAGCAATGTCGCCCCACAGGATCCTGCAGCTCTGCTAGACACAGCTTGGGCAGAGAAGAAGACACGCGAAACGCAGCAGGAACAGGACCGGCTGGAGCATGAGCTCAAGTCATACAAGAACAACCTGATTAAAGAAAGCATACGGGTGCGTCGCGTGAATTGGACTGATCTGACTAGTCAGGCTGACTAGGGTGTAGATGGGTAACGAAGACCTCGGCCATTTTTACTATGATACGGGCGACTACAGCAATTCGCACAAGTCGTACTTGAAGATGCGCGAACACTGCACTTCGACCAAACACCTCGCTGATATGACTCTCCGTCTTGTGTATGTGAGTATGACACAAAAGAACTGGCTGCAAGTACAATCGAACTTGGCCAAGGTGGACGCTACACAACTCAAGGGTGATGAGAAGGCTAAGCTTGAGCCTATTGTCTCTGCATGTTCTGGACTCGCGCACATGTCTATGGGCAACTTCCGCGACGCAGCTGCACATTTTTGTAGCACGGCACCAGCATATCTAACTGCTGAACCTGCCGCAAACATTACATGGCAGAAGGAGGTCATTTCAGGCAACGATATTGCTGTCTATGGTGGTCTCTGTGCACTCGCAGCTATGGATCGAAGCGACCTGCAAAATAAAGTTCTTGCCAACACGGAATTTCGTAATTTCCTCGAACTCGAACCGCACATACGTCGTGCCATTACTCTATTCTGCAACTCCAAGTATAGCGCCTGTCTCGAAGTGCTTGAAGGCTACCGCAACGATTACCTACTTGATGTCCATCTCTCCAAAGTGCTCAACATAATATACGGCAGCATTCGAATCAAGAGTATAGTGCAATATTTTATCCCGTTTAGTTGCGTTACGCTGGACGAGATGGCATCCAAGTTTCCCACGTCTGGACCGCGCATTGAGGACGAGCTAGAAGAAATGATCAACAATGGCATATTGGATGCCCGGATAGACCTGGTTGATCGCCTTCTCATCTCGCCACCTATTAACCCCCGCCACGAAGTGCATGTCAACGCACTCACCATGGCACAACAGTATGATCACACGCTCCAGCTACGATTGACTCGCCTAAACATGCTAGCAGCGGGACTAGAGGTCAAGCCTGAAAAGGGAGCAGCAGCACCCGAGAAATCGGGCGGCATGGGTAGTGGTGAAGGCATCGGGGCCAGTTTACGTGGCATTGGATCCAAAATGGGTTTCGCTAGGGACTGAGTACTTATTAGACTTGGGGATGTTTACATTTTTAAATCTCTTCAAAGTGAGACGACACAAGGTCTTTTTAGCATTTGGAGGCGTTTTTTTTTTTTGTTCTCTTTTTGTTTTCTGGCCCCCCTGCGCCCCCCCCCTTGTCTGGGAAAAGGCGTATCACGAGTTATCAAGGGGAGGGGAGGAGAGGAGCTAGGCTTGAACACCGTTACAACAACAACAAAAGGAGCATCTAGAATAGCCGTGCATCGATACCTATAAAAAAAATATGAGAAAAAAAAAGACAAGTAGCAGAATGAGCTTAATACACACACACACACACACACACACACACACATGTATATTTTCTGGATGTGTAAGTTTTTTTGTGTGTGGAGAGGTCGGTAGTAGTAGTAGTAGTAGGAGAGTAGCATTTCCCATGAATTATCCCAGCTAATGATAACAACAAGTGTACAACAACAAACGCATTCTTTCCATGGATACTTGTAGATATGCAAATGAGACCGCGGGGGTATATATTATATCCTTCGCCCAAACACCTCGCTTGCTTCCTTGAATGACTAGAGAGAAAACACACACACACACACATACACACACACACAAAACGTAAAACATGAGTTGGATATCTGCTTTGATACCGTGGTGACGCCAACATATCATCTGAAAACACCCGATCCTCTAGCGGCAGACCACTGATCCTGGTGGTGGTGGTGATGCTGTTGTTGTTGTTGTTGTTGTTGATGGTGGTGATGGTGGTGCTGCGGTTGTTGCTGCTGCTGCTGTGGCTGTTGTTGCGGCTGTTGCTGCGGCTGCGGCTGCGGCTGCTGTTGTGGATTCTGGTAACCATAGTAGGCTGCAGGAGGCCATGTAAAATCCGGTCGACCGTATGGATTAGTGCCATCTACCGGCGTAGCTGTTTGACTTAATGTGCCAGGGTTGGAGACATGCAGTTGTTGTGATTGAGGTTGGGTCTGTGGTATGTGTGCATTGTTTTGAGATGCCATGACATTTTGTCCACTGGGTCCTGGCATGGAGCCCTGGGATGAAATGGATCCTTGCGTCATTGTGCGAGCCATGCCAGCGTATGAAGCGTGATTGGGATGTGTATTGCCAAAATAGCCCTGCGGGGTCTGGATCTGCTGTCCTGTATTCAGGTGTTGGGTCGCTACTTGCAGCTGACTCGCGGCCTGCATTTGTTGTTGCTGTTTTTGCTGTGGCGCCGGAATAGATTGTCGTCCTGCATTCACTACGCGATTCTGCTGAGGTGGGGTATCCATCTTATAAGTGACCTGTTGTGGACTGGTGTTCCCCTGAGGTCGCTGCTGGTTCAGTTGTTGAAGTTGTTGGCGGTGCGTTTGAGGTGGCATCTGCTGACGCTGGTGCTGTGCATGGGGTTGGGATTGCGATTGGGTCTGCACATGTGATTGCGATATCGATGGGCGATGGTGAGGTTGTGCCTGTGGAAGCGGCTGGGGCTGGGGTTGTGATTGGGGCCTCGATAGCTGCGGTGTCTGAACAGGCGTGATGGAAGCCCGTTTCTCCGACTCAAGCTCCTGGATCCTGGCTCTTGCCTCGTCCAACTCTTTCTTCATCCTTTCAAACTCGGACATTTCTTTGTTTACAACTTTGTTCACAGCTGGGGCAGCATGGACTGGTGCATGACGAACAGGCTCAATCGTTTGTGTCAGTCGCCTTTGGTCATCACTCTCTAGTGGCACCGAATAAAAACATTGCCGATTCTTCTCGATACAAGTTTGACAGACAGGCCTTGTACCATCACACTATGATTATTAGCATTCTGGCAAGTCCATGCGTGGGGATGAATTCAGACAAGCAGCATACCTTTGTTTTCTTGGTCTTGCAAACATCACAACTGTTTCTTGGCCGTCGTCGTGGCTGAGTGGGTACAAGCTGAGGTTGCTGCACAGGCAGCTGTGGAGGATTGGGGGTTTGCTGTACATGATGCGGAGGGGGTGGAGGAGGAGGTGGAGGAGGAGGAGGTGGTGGTGGTGGTGGTGGTGGTGGTAGCGGTGGTACTGGTGCTGTTGCTGGTGCTGTCGCTGGTGCTGGTGGTGGTGGCGCAGAGAGGGGTGATGGTTCAGGAGGTGAGGGAACCTGCGGAGACGGGTCTACCTGAATCAGCTCCAACAGCGATCGAAGGCTCTGTGCCCGTAAATCGCTTTCCAGTGATGTGTTGGACGACCTTGGAAATTCTGGCACTGTCCTCTTCTTCTTTGGCTTTGATGCTGCCTCTGGGTCTTCGCTGTCTGCCTTGGCTGACTTGGGCCTGCTTGTGAGCCTGACCAGCGCCTCTGGGTCCGTCTCCTCGAGGTACTTGCGGCGCTTGGAGTCTTTGCGTGGTGGAGGCGCTCGCTCTTCGTAGGTTTTGTGGATGGGCACGTGCTTGTAGAAGACGTCGAGGCTCTGCTTGGTAGCCGAGAATTTGATGGACAGAACGCCTTTGCAGTCGTAAACGGGCTTGGTAGCACGCTTCCCAAGCTTTGTGCCTTTTCCGTTGGCAGCGCGGTCCTTGTTGAGCAGCGAGTCATTGCAGTAGTAGGAGAAGCGGAAGCTGTCATCCTCTCTGCTGTTCCAGCAGTTGTGGAAGCTGTAGCGGTAGCCATCAATGCGCTGGATGGCGTCGACGCAGCACTTTGCAATGGCACGCTGCTTGCGCATCTTGTCCTTGGGATCTGGCGTTGGCCGCAGGGCCTCCAGAACGCTTAAGCTGACCTTGTGCTCGCTCGCCTTGACACCATTGATATCGTTGTTGTTGTTGTTGTTGTTGTTGGTGGTGGTGGTGGTGGGGTCGGTGGAGCCGCCGCCATGGTGTGCCTCGATGGAAGGCGTGTAATTGGGCATGGACATGGCGAGAGTAGTGGCATCAAATGGGTGTGAAGGGCCGCCATACTGCTGGGACAGGCCGCTGGCAGGTTGATAGCCAGACGGGGCATGGGGGAGATGATGTGGTGCTGGGGCCTGAGGGAGTGCTGGGGGTGGCGGGCGTGCCGCAAGTGCCGCCGGTGGTGACTGGTGCTGTTGGTGCTGTTGGTGCTGTTGGTGCTGTTGTTGTTGTTGTTGTTGTTGTTGTTGTTGTTGTTGTTGTTGTTGTCGTTGTTGTGGCCGTTGCTGCTGCTGCTGCTGCTGCTGGTGATAGTGAGGAGCAACAGCAGATGCAGCCACCAGAAAAGTCGAGCCACTCCAGAAAGACAGCTGGACTTCGGTGTGCTCGGGCTGGTCGCGCGGGCCATGGACATAGTCGGTCAGAGAGGACTGGAAGGCATCGAGAGACGAAACATTGTAAGTGATGGTCTTGGCCAACGCGTCGCGGGGCTGACGACCACGGGCAAGCTGGACAGGCTGGACGGGCCAAAGAGCATTGTCGGCATCGCGAAGTTGTTGTTGTTGCTCGTGGGAGCCGTCGTCCATGGCAGTGCGGGACCGGGCCCAAGGTACTGCCCCCGATTAGAGTGGTGTCGGAGTCCGCAAAACCTCAGTAGCCTTTTGTTACCATGGACCCAGGCAAACCCTGCGCTAACCGTCTTCACCGCCCCCCTGCCCACACGGGCATGCCTACATAGTAATGTACCGAGTCCTCATGTACCATCAACCCCCCTTGACTGTCCCAGTCGTCTGGACTGCTTAAGCACCACTCAACTAATATATCTATGTACCGAGTATGTATATGTATGTACCTATATCCAACACTGCCTGAACCCTGTCGTCGCCGCGCTTCTTCCTTCATGTTCATCCCCCATGCCTTTAATATAGCCGCTTGTCATTCATCCATTGCTGGGACCCTAAACTCAAACACTAAACCCCTTCATGACTCGCAACTCTCCGCCATCTTTGTCCCTTTTATCCTCTGCATGCTAACTTTTATTGCTCATGTCATGTACATTACAAACTCGACAAGTTATTCTAGAGATGCGTAGCATAATCCTAATACAGCAAAGCATCTTCAACACTTGGAAACCATATAACTACACAATGTTCAACAAGTACATAACTATCAATAAATTTCATTCAAATATACGCGCCCAGCACGACTAAACTCTGCCCCCTTCTGTACCTAGGGACGACCACAAAAAAAAAACGCCAACACACCACCTCAAGAGTAGGTATTCCTCCCAGGCTACATGTAAAAAAAAAAAAAAAGTAAAACAGTGGTATCGATTATACAAGTGCCCAAAAAAAAACCCCCCAAATCGAGGCATTACATGATGGTGAGATATCCGCCGCCCACCTGATAACTAATCAGTGTTTAAAAAAAGTAAAAAGGGTTGATAGTACAACAGCAACAGCAACAGCAACAACAACAAAGTCCACGTTTTTTTGTCATCCATCGTCAGGCTGGCATCGCTGTATAGATAGGTAGGGTAGGTACGTGATAATAAAAAAGGATATCTCGCCGCCGTCATAGACAAGAAAACAAAAAAGTAATAGGTGGAGAGGTAGATAGATATGCTCTTTTCGTCTTTCCGAGAAAGAAACCAGATTGGTCGTTCCCGAAATTATTAATAAAAAAAAATTTTCATCATCATCATCCATCGTGACGAAACATCATGGCCAATGTTGTTATTGGTGTTGCAGGTCCCATTCCATGGGAGGAATGTCTACGGGACCAAGGACATTGTCTGGAATCCAAGGGCCCCTTTCCTCGGCAGTTGCTCCGTGGAGGGCATGAGCGCGATTGACGGTTTGCACGTCGAGATCGGTAACGTATGATTTGCCATCTGACAGTCTCAGGCGTACTTCAAATTCTTGGTCGAGCATCATGTCGTCCTTCCAGAGGCGGCGTACGCCGTCGTACACACACAAGACGCGCTTCTTCATCTTCATCTTGTCTGTGGGACAACCCCAGCTCACGGGGTAGTTCTTCCGCTTCTTACGCCCAGAGCCTGTAATGGCAACACCACCTTTGCTAAAGGTGAGACCCGAGCGAGGGGTCTTGCTGGGCTTGATGACTTTGTTGTTGGTGGTGTTGGGGGCAGCACCACCGGTTAATTGTCAATGCGACCTTGTGTTCTTGAGCGCGCCTTTGCCAGAGCGCGAACGCCGAGCACCGTAGGTATCGTCGTTTTGGTCGTCATTGTCAATCTCTTCTTCTTCCTCTTCCTCCTCCTCGTAGTCATAGCAAGGGACAGTGTACTCGATGCTCTTGGACAGACCGTTACGGTCAAGTGTTTCGGTGACATCCTTGTCTTCGGCGACAGAGGTGAGGAGGCGTTGATTGATAGCCTCGCCGGGGTCGGTTTGTTGCACGACGCGCAAAACGCAGTCATCCAAATGCTCGTAGAATTCTTGAGCATTGGCAAAAGTGACCGAGCAAGTGGAGCAAGTACCAGCAACGTTTTGCTGGCATCCATGTGCTTTGCGGCTGCCTTGGCTCTTCTTGCGGCTATTGGGAGGATTCTGCTCCACGCCATGAACTGATGTCAAGTGCCTCTTGAATACGTCGGCGCGGTTGAAGCTCTTCTCGGCTGCCGATCCGCTGCCTGGACAGAAGCCACACACCATTGTGCCCTTGTAGTGCGTCAATGTATGACGGTTCTTGTCATACTTTCTCGCAAAACCCTTGATGTGGTATTCACACGTGGTGATGGGGCACTTTTCGGGCCTTTCGTTTTGATGTGTGAGCATGTGTGCCTTGAGATCTTTGAAGACACGTCCACACTCGGGAAGAGGGCATTGCCCCTTTTCACGGGAATCATCATCTTGATCAAGGCTGCTTCCACTCTTGCGGCTGCTTCCAGAACGTTGCGAGTGAAGAGAGGTTATTGAGCCTCGTCTTTGGCTGGTGAATTGGGGGTATGGGTGGAATTGTTGAGCACCAAAGTAGGGGCTGACGCTGCCTTGTTTTAAGCGAGCTGAACCAGGTCGCTGGCTGTGTGAGGAAATGTGAGATGGTGCCGGGGAAGGAGGCTGTTCGATGACAGGAAAGTAAGGAGAAGGTGCAGTGCGAATCTCAGGAAAGGGACTCTGAGGAGCAAAGGCAAAAGGCTGAATCATGGTAGGATCTGCTTCAAAAACACACACGCACACACACACACATCAGTCTCGCTATTCTCTCATCAAGAAACGACAAGAAGACAAGACTCACCCACAAAGGTCTTTTCAGGCGCGATGATGGCAGGATAGTCGAAGCCAGGAGCCAATTCCAATCCCAGGTTTGTCCAAGAATCAGTGAATTGTACCGGTGAGCCCATGGCTGATGACGATACTGAGGCACCTGATTCAGACGAGGCTGAGAGGACTGGGGGCTGCTCGTGAAAAGAATGCGAAGTGGAGAGAGGCGAGCCAGCCGGAGTTTGGTATTGAAATGGCTTGGGACCCTGTGCAATGGCATCATAATGGTACTGCAAGTCATGCGTCCTCGATGCATCAGTCAGAGACATCATGGGGTCGAATGTGGCACCAAAGTCTTGCTCCATTGTGTATGTCGAGGCTGACATGTAAGGCGTGTTGACGAGAGGGTAGTGCAGTTGTTGGTGTTGGTCCTCTTGATGGTTTGCATAAAGCTCAAAATCTTGGGGCATGGTGGGCTGATACGAAACGTAGTCAACCATGGTGAGGAATGTGATGATGTTACAAAGGCAGAGGAGCCACACAGCCAAAGGAAGATATAGAAAAGATTTTGTTTGTTTTTTTAATAAAAAAAAACAAAAGAAAAAAGAAGAAGAAGAAGAAGAAGAAGGATTAGTTATTTCTAGTAGTACGAATGCCGATCTACACCCAATGTCAGCGTCTGCAACCAAACAAAGAGGGGTGGTGTTCCAAGGACGGCCCGCCATATACACGACATTTGGGTGGGTTGAGCGGAGGGAGGGGGAAAAGCGTACCTTCTCAAGCGGCGGCGGGATTGCACGGGTCGGCGAGGTGCAAAGTGGTCAGTGACCAGCAATAGTTGAGGTGGGTGATCTTTTGCTGGATCGAGGGGGATTGACAGCGGGATCTTGTTGGCCGAGATATAGAGGCTGGTAAGCGAGCAAGAGTCAAGACATGCGTTGTCCCGAGGGATCAAGATTCAAGACGGGAGTGGTCTGGAAGAAGAAGAAGAAAAGAAGAATAGGTAGTCTTGGGGAGGGGGGCGAAGATGAGTTTATACACGAAGCACGAAGCCACCTTGGATGGGCCATGGGCCATGGGCATGTCGAACCCCTGCAGCAGGGCCTGTGGCATACATACGTAGTAGTATGGCATGTGTGTGATGCGATGCTGCCATGGGCGATGCTGCCATGGGCGATTTGGGAGCGGCACCATTGACCATTGAGTGAGTGCGCCATCACGTCCATGAGCAGGGCTAGGAGAAATTCCCAGGCGAGGAGCCAAAACGCCAAAAGTTACCCGCCGCCATTGACTTTGACGGCCCCTGCCTGTGGTGTCGCGCGCTCCGGCCGCGTTGTGGTCGCACAACCTAGACTTCCAAGTTCCGACTGCCTCAGTCAGTCACTTTTTTTTTTTTCCTTTTTTTTTTTCTCGCTGCGAGTCGCGGTGAGGCCGGCGTTGCTTTGGACCAGGTGCACGCCCTAGCAGCCCACGCCATGCCGCCTTGGGCCTGCACAGCCTGCTCTTGCCCAATCGCCGCCTGCCATCTAGCGAGGGGTAGCAGATCGGGCTTAGCGTGGGAGAGGGGTGGGCCGCCCTAGACCCCTAGACCACCGCTTTTGTCGGGCTGCGGGCAGAGCAAGGAAGGAAGTACCTGCTACACCCAAAAGAAGAAAAAAAGAGAGCGGGGCGTGTGGAAAAAAAAAAAGAGGTTGACTACGTAGTATACATGATAATGAAGATGATACTCTGTAATAATACCAATAATAATAATAACAACAACAACAACAACAACAACAACAACATGTATGTAATATGTACCTCATACTGCATCCATCTGTCCCTGCGCTGAGCCATCCCGTAGACCTGGTGCTCGTCCAAGCTCTGATTGGCGCGCTCTTGTCGCTCTGCCCGGTCCGCAGTGCGGGAGCGAGTGTGGCTGGTGCGCTTTTGAGCGGCTGTGCAGGCTCCTATGACGTCTTATTGGACAGGGCGCGCCAATCTAATTTTACCAATCACCTGCTTACCTAACACTCCTGCTATCATTACCTACATAATCATTACCTACACTCTGCTGTTGCTAATGGGCAACCTAGTACGGAGTAATTCGTATTAATTATGCCATGTTCCAGATTCCAGAGAAACGTGCTACCCTCGTCCACTGTCCACCTACTACGTAGTATGTACTAGGTACCTACTAGGTACCTACCACCCACCGCCCACAAGCCTCAAGCCTCAAGCCTCTTTCTTCTTCTTGTTCGAACTTTGTCCACGCCGCCTCTCGACTTTTTGTTGGCCCGAGTTCATGGATCGATTCGCGAACCAGGTCCTCCTCGGCCGCTTTGCCCTCCTAGCTACCTACCTAATTACCACTCATCATGTTGTGCAACCGCCGCCGTGAATATTGACTGTGTCACTCCTCACTCGTCACTTCATGCTGCTCAACAATGGCTCGTAACCTACCCTTCCGATCATGTAATACTAGGTAGCTACGGGTTGCGGTGTGCTCGGAAAATGCAATTACCTACAGCCTAGGTAGTTACAACACCAGCACACATGGTCAGCCCCGAAGTTGCCCTTGCTTTTGGACCCCTTCCCTTCGACGGCGGCACATGCGGGCATGCTGCATATCCTGCTGCATCCCTTGGGTGCTTGGGTGTGCAACAACTATTTTAGTCGCAAAAGCCCCAGGCTCGAGTTTTTCTTTTTCAACCTCAATCCCACGTCGCGGCTGCACTTCCGAAAACACTTTTGCCATAAGGTTTCGGGCCACTTTATCGTCTCTTTTGGCGATACGATAGGCTGTCCAGTCTTTTGCAAGCCTACCTACCTACGCTTCCCCCACTCCAGCCATAACTACCCATGTCGTGGTAACAACTAGGTACATACATGGCCAGATACCTAGGGACGCAGCAGCTAATCATCTCTTGCTGCACCAGAAGGCTGCACCAGAAGGCTGCACCAGAAGGCTGCACCGCCACATGCCACCAATGCCTCCCTCCTGTCCTATGTTTAGCGCGGCGGCTGTGGCGCTCCCAGCGAATGACATGGTTCATCTGGCAGATCCCGAGAACGTGCACCCATGTCACCATGTGAACAGTGAGCAAGCATCCAGATTCACATCTGCACTGCCACAGGGTGTGTTTGTGTGTCGGTCTAGATCGCCAAGACCCTAGCATAACTAACCAACGAAAGAACCATGAGTCCATGATCCCCGACAACAAACAAGCTACCGCCGAAACAGGTTCTTTCGCGAGAATCCTTGCTCTCTTGTTGTTTTGACCAAAAAATCAACAAGCTGACTACCTATATGTGATGCAGGCGCTGTCACGGCAGTTCTTTGTGTCACGACCACCTGTGCCTATGATTGGTATGCTTGGGAAATCCTGTGTTGGGCCGTGTCTACGGAGTAATATGAGCCTTGCTCCAGAGCCGTGAGCAAAAA